>DWRA01000968.1:0-19655 GCA_018250295.1 Spathilepia clonius | reverse complement strand
GAAGCAAAAATACAGGCTTTAAAAATACATAAAGTCGAACATAGAATCTCTTCCTTCTTGGACATGAGTTAAAAATGATCGCGATTGCGTTAACCTGTAACTGATAGTTAATCAATGAATTTTTTGTCACAGAAAACAAAATCAGAAAGAAATGGAAGTACCTACGAGACCAGTTCTCAGTGGAGTATGGAAAGATTCCGCCAGCGGGCTGCGAGGAGGAAATGCTTACATACGAGCCGAAGTGGAGGTACTACAAGTCGTTACAGTTCCTCGAGGAGGTGGTCACGCCGCGGGTTAACACCAAGAATCCGAAAAGGGACGAGGACAGTAGCGACGGTTCTCAGGACACGTCAGCGCCAGGGTCCCCGTCGCCCATGGACAACGGTCATAAGAGCTCCCGCTACAACCAACGCATGATGGAAATGAAGAAGCAAAAGTTAAGATACTTGAGAGAGAAGCAAAAGCTGAAGCGCAGTTCCGAAACAGTCAACGAAGAGCACATGCACTTCTTCAAGAGCCTGCTCCCACACGTACGGACCATTCCCCCGCATTTGCAGCTCTCCTTCAGGAACCGGGTGCAGGCGGTCGTCGAGGAGTTCGCGTACCGACCGGACCCAACGGCGGTCGCCGGCGCCGAGAAGCCTTTCAACGACACCTACTTCATCACGTGCGTGCCGGACCACGAGACCAAGTACGAGCCGCCGGAGTCGGTGGAGTCCCAAGATCAAGATGACATGAAAGATGACGATGGATCCTCGTAGAGGGCTCTGATTAAAATATTTCTGTTGTGAAGCTTGTGATAAGCGGACAATAAGTGCAGTTAACCTTGATATGTTCCTAATTATTTTTTAGGAAAACAATATTCGTATTTGTTTCCGATCTTGGATACGACTAGAATCTTATTTAAATTTACTAAAGGTGATTCATGACGACTGTTGCCCACGATCTATGACAGTCGCTGACGGTCGCTGGACGCGGCAATCGGAGACTAGACTACTTTAACATTTTAAAATTCTAATGTTAGTGACATTCTTAGTAGTAAGTATTTACATATTTTTTAGTAAAACCTTGAAAATATGTGTAAACGCAAATAAGATGATGTATAGTGATAGGTCTAAATGGCAAACTTATTTAATAAGGAGTGTTTGATACAACGAATTAACTTAATTCATTCCTATTGTTTTTGTAAGTAAATTGTTATAACAAGACTAGATTATTTATTTCAATAAATAAGCGAGATAAGTATAGCTAATTTACTTTTATTTTAAATCCATTTGTTATTGTTCTATAAAATATAATTACTAATATGGACTGGGCACGGGTTTCCTCTCTGTGTTTAGGGTGTGGTAAGGGAGATAAACTTAACGAGGCATTCCAGCTTAGTCTTCAGGGGTAGCAATGCATCTGTGGTCGACTTCAGTTGGGATTCTAGTCTTATCTGGAATGGATCACAAATGTCTATCGGCGGCAGTTGCCACTTACCAACAGGTGGGCTGCATGCTCGTTTGCTACTCCATCATATAAAAAAAAGAAAACAAAAGTGATTTGGGCTATAATCCACCGCACTGACCAATTGTGATTTGATAGTCTTTACTGTACACAGATAAACACAGCTTTGAGACCTTTTTTAAAAACTCTCAGGCGTGTAGATTTTCTCTCGGTGTTCACCGTCATAAATTTCTTATATGCACATAACTTTGAAAATCAGAGGTACATACGTGCATGGGATTCAAACCTTAGACCTTCCGCTTTACAGGTCGAGTTGTAACCACTAGGCCTTGATTTCATTAGGTATAATCATCACGACCATTACCCCTGAGGACTAACAATAAATCGGAATTCGAGTGGAAACCCGGCGAATGCCATGGATGGTATAGTATTATCTTTATTGTAGTGTATGGGTGCCTGTAATTACATTATTATAGACATACGGTACCTCATGGTGATCACACAGCGATGACATCAGATAGCATAAAAATAAAGAAAACTTACAAGTGCGAACGATACGTGCAACCTTTGTGTATTTTTATTTATACGCCGCATATATAACGTCATCCACATACATACATACATAGAGCTACTACATATGCTTTATAACACTTACATAAACATCTACAATAATAAATGAAATCATGTTTATATGCATCGTGTATGATACGAGTAACTGTTTGATAGGGAGCGACGTGCCCTTAAATTGAAAATTACCTATATGAAAAACTAGCTGACCCGGCGAACTGCGTATCTTTTTTCGTATCTTCGCACACGCGACGGAAGCTTAAAAAATGGAGTAACTTCTCCACGTTCTCAATATTTCTCTTCACCGCTCTGCTCCCATTGATTGTAGCGTGATGAAAAGTATACTATAACCCGCTCAGGAGTATTAAAAATAATTGTACCAAGTTTCGTTAAAATCCGTCGAGTAGTTTTGGTTTCTATAACGGTTATACAGACAGACAAAAATTTTATTAACTGCATTTTTGGCATCAGTATCGATCCCTAATCACCCCCTGATAGTTATTTTGGAAATATATTTGATGTACAGAATTTTCCTCTCTACAGATTTATTATAAGTATAGATATGAGGTTTAGGTTTATTTCGGCCGCTTCTTGATAAAATAAATATCTATCTGAAGGAATCTCGGCCTAACGATACTCAAAAATATTTTGACGAAACCTATTTTGAGTTAAATTTCAGTATATCGTACTTACGGGAAAAGATCTTATTCTAGAATCTAGACTGACACGAATGTATACAAGCAGGTACACAAAACTCATATTCTAGATAATTCTGCAGAATCGAAGCAGCTGTGACGTAGTACCGCCGCATTAAAGCCAAAAAAGTTCCACCATTTTCATAAAATATTCCTCGTTCATTCCTCATTCCGTATTTTATGAAGGCATTTTCCCCCTAGGGTGAAGTAGCATCCACAAAAAATCATATTACATGCAAATATCTATAGCGTAATACTTAGTACCTACCTGTACCTAGATAGGGTTTTTTTATTTTTCAACTATTACTTTATTTCATGGCGTCGATTCGTGTAACGAGCGGCAATTTCGCTTTGCATGAATTAGGGTTGGTAATGTTGCATGTTGAGTAAACTACACTTTTATTCACCGTAATAACGCCGCTTTTTTTGTAGTAAACTGTCTGTAACAATTCTCTTTCGAAATAAAGTTCATTATTGTTAAGCGAAAGTTTTGATACAAACTGAAGCTTTTCGGTTACGTACAAAAATATTTTTGGAACAAGTTTTATGTTTTTATGTATTAATTCATAAGCTACAACAAAATGTTCGTAGGAGCTTCTTACGCAATTACATGCCTATCTAATACAATTCATCCCTATAAATATGTATGTAGACACCTGTACAGCCCTAACCCGGAGGCGTCTTAGAATAATTATATTGTTGTAGCAAATTGCTAGCAGACAGGATGTTTTATTACGAGATAGATCGATGAAATACTGTACAGTAAAAATAATAGACGGTTCCTACCTCACGATAATTATTAAGCATAGAGCGAGACTGGGGTACGAACTGTACACATAAGTGTGAACACCATCACTATACGACTAGGTAGATTAGCTACTTTTAGATTGGCGATCGACGAAATTGTTGCTTTTGGCTAGATGCAGCAAAGCAGTGCAGCAGTAAATCAGTTAGCAGCTAAACTGTAAGTTTTCGCCAAACGCTGATGCTAAAAGTAGCTACTCTGGCAAGGCTTGTAATAGTAAAGATTGAAGGTATCCTTTGTGGCTTGACTCCGGCGGCACCACCGTCACACCTATTTCTGCCTAATAATAGCAGAGTTAAGCTCTACTGTCTTCTGATGTTAAGTGTGTGGTAAGGGCGACTTTTTTGTACCAGACATTCCAACTTAGTCCTGGTTGACTTCAGGTAGGATTCTAGTCCTATCTAGGGAGGATTACAGATGTCCATGTGCGGCGGTTGCCACATACCATCAGGTGGACTACATGCTCGTTTGCTACACCATCATGTTAACAAAGTAATTCTGAAAAAGTTAATATAGTAAAAAAAATGTTAATATAGTTATTCTGTTGAAATTTTCAGTGAAGACGAATAATAAAGTTCATTTTACAATTAAGTCACAACAACGATTTGTATCCAGGTGCTGACGGCATACACGGACTCTATTTTAATTCTAACTCTAAGGTTCCTACACAACGTTATGTTTAGCGCCTCGGGCTCCTACTTGTATGTCTTGTATCGTGAGCATTTTCATATTATTTCATACAATGTTTCTATTTCTATATTCCTTTATAAAAGTAAATATAAAATTCGTAAAAGGAAACACCAGGTTGCTTTATGCAGCACGCACGCAGATTTCTATGTTCTAATGTTTCATACAAAGTGTGTACTATTTTAAATTTTCTTTGTTCATGTTGCCTTCGTGTTGTTTTCCATGTAGAACATAATATTTTTAAAAATTGGTGCATATTTAAATTCTTCACAAAATAACTTTGACTAAAGTAGGTAAACTTATGCTGCCTGTAATTTTTTTATGGACATATCTTTTACTAAAATCAATTTACTAAATTAATTCACGATTTTATTATACTTTATTCATGTGTATCTGAAAATTAACTACAGGATTTCGAGCTATTTTTTGCACCAATAAGAAACAAAACATTAACTCAAACAATTAAAACATTTTTAGTCTGTGGCGTTACGCAAAACTGAACCAAAACAAAGCACAGATAACACAAGAACAATTACCATTTTCGTAACATTAATTCCATCCGAGTTCCAACATTCATTCGTACTTCGCACTCGGCTACAGATTCTGATATTGACGTGCGACGTTGCCGCGCCGCGCGGACCGCTATGCGGCGTTGCCGCTCCGACCCACTTCCACGCGTCTTTTCACTCCGCCAAATTGCACGACTGTAGTTCTCGGGTCTGTTTTTGTTGCGACTTTTTTCTTTAGATAGTACAATCGGTTTTGGGGTGAGATTCTGGAAAGGTGCTCATGATCATAGAGATTGTAACTACAGGTAAGACAACTAATAATAGTGCATGGGAAGTACCTGCGCGGGAAATCGTAAATCAGCTGCACAATTCTTTAAATCATATTGGTACGTGTAATGAAACATGAGATTGAACTGTCAATCGTGATTGACAAAACGCATTATGTTTTTGATTAGGTCGGTAAGCGCCTCAGTATTAATCATACTTGTTTTTTTTTGTCGCATTTTGCATTTATGGCCTATGATATTATCATACAATCATCTGTGTCACAAATTGTTAATACGACTATTTTATTTCAGACGAAAAGTAATCTCAGGCCAAAAAAGTAAAACTTAGCTTCTCCAGCAAATAATCTACTAAAACATACCAAATAGAGCTAAGAAGAATAAGATGTACACATGAATTACGAGTACACATTGCACGTACAAGTCGGTTACGTTGTACCATATTTATTAATGTTTAAAAAAGCTATTGTCAACCCATAGATATGGGGTAGCGAGATAACAGTGTCAACCAAAGTCTAGTATACAAATGTTGTCAAATTACGTAAATTAATAAATTTAATAATTAATTTCGTTTAACTGTTACGTCAAAAGTGGAGTATACGTAGCAAATTTCATGTTTTATACATAAAAGAAAGAAATATTGAAGGATAAACGCGTTTGACATAATATAGTACACGTATATATATATTTTTTAATTACTATTTTTTTATCTGTGGATTACAAATTCCATATAGCTGATGGCGATGATTGAACATCGTTTGACGTCAACACACACACACAAGAATGCAGATCCTAGCTTCGTGTACTATTTGTTTTATTTATTGTGTGTTTGTGTCACGTCCTGAAATGTCACGTGACTGACTGTTTTTGCACAACGTTCCATTTCACATAAAAAAACACTTTTTTTTAATAAAAAACAACCCTTTTTTAAACAGACCAATGAGAAGTGTATGAAACACATATATAAATATTAAAATAATTTCCTAAAACTATCAAATATCCAATTGGCGAAATTCTCATTTCATTCCATTTACGAAAAGTGAAAAAAAAATCCAAGAATATAAAAAAGTGCAACCCGAAAATGTTCTTTTTCCGCATAGTGGCTGCTAGATCTTTGCAGCGTTGTCGTGAGCAATTGAATAAAACTCGAATATAATGACATAAATACGCTTTTTCCACTCTTTATAAAGAATGGCGCCGTTTAATGCGCTTGTGGTAATGTAGACGTGTGGCGAGAAGCGAGAAGGAATTCTGAGTCACGTGTAAACTACAACTGTAAACATTTTCAATATTAACAAACTTAACTTTGTGATTTCTTCTTAAATGGATTTAATAATAGAGAGATACATAGTCCTTAGGAATTGCCACTCACTGTTGTAACAGGTAGATGTCTATTCCTACTTGGAGTTGATTACATATTTATGTCCATGGATGGCACGGAACACTTACAATCAGGTGCGGTATGTTCACTTGCCACTTCTATTAGTGTTAACAAAGTTATCTGTACATAATTACTTATTACATGTAATTCATTAATATATACTTATAGAGCAAATGAAGTAAATTTATGATGTTTATTTAATTAGACATCATAAATTGACTTCATTTGTAAATACTCGCTCGACTCCACTCGTTAACGATACAGCAAGTACCTAAAACGGCAGACTAGTTGAGTGATTCATTTTTTAATAAATGTAGCGTATAAGCGTTTCTGTAATACTCGTCAAATTAATTACTTTACGAGATAGCTTCACTTTATTTTATGAAGCACTATTTTATATTTCATACTAGGTCCTGTTTGCAACTTTGTTCGTGTAATTACATTAAACTTTAGTAATGCCACGTAGCGATGGGTCAACCTAATTAAAGCCTCCACCTGACGTTAAGTGGTCACTGCCGCCCATACACATCTGTTTGTGACCTCAAATAAGACAGGAATGCTACCTGGTGTCGAAAACGCGCGCGTGCACGCGAGCAGTAGTTATACGCATATTAATTACTAATTAAAGTAGGAAACAAGCTTTGCAGTCCGCCTTATAATACGTGGTCACTGCCATCTACGAATCTCTGTACCCAATACTAGATAGGGTTGGTGACGCTGGGATCCCACTTGAGGTCAACTCTTGGTGACTGTGCCCAATGCTACCTGGAGGACTCCAACCGAGCACAACAGGAATGCGAGGTGCCCCTATCGGGCTTTATACAGGTTAACATTAATACTTACTACACCATCGAGTTTTTACGATGTTAAGTACGCAAACATACAGTCGGATAAAATTGAAATATCTCGTATAATTCTCTCTTTCTTACCACACGCTTCAAAGCACGACACCGCAGCATTTGGCACTGCTGTTATTAGGCTGAAATAGGCGAAGCGGTGATGCCAATACATACAACATGACTAGTTCCACCATCCCGTACCACCTTACAAATAAACAATATATATATTCAAAACAACATTAAACTGCCGCTATGACGTAAGTGGCTCGTTTTATCCAATACATGATTAATGTTGCCAGTTAGAAAAAACTCAATAATGATCGGGGAACACAGCGTGCCGCGTGATTTACGAGCGCACACAAGTATTGACAATTGATCAATTATTTATAAAAATATAATTATGATTTCATTTCGGAAATTGCTATTTATTGAACTAGCCACTTTGAGTACAACTGACTAATTCTAGCTTAAGTGTGATTTTTTAAAGTATACTGTGGAATTGTTTGAAATTAAAGGTCATCGTTGAAATTAAATGAATCTTGAAGTGTATTCCAAAAGTCTACCTTTTTAAATATTATCTGTAGCCTTTACTTTAGTAGGTACATGTTCCAAGAACATACGAAAATTCCAAAACTAATCATGTAATTCAGTAACACAAACCTAATACAAAGACAAAACTTACTATTTATCATGTATCTACATATTTCAGTATACTATAAGAAACTACTGAAGCAACAACAAATACCTACATAAAAACTATATTACCGATTATTATACATGTACGGATAGCGTAGGTAAAAAATGTGTAGTCAAATAACATACACACCTACATACACGTACGAAGATAACAAAAAATAAACATACACAATCGATAGAGCGGCAGACATTCCGGTGACGCAATCGCCCATTGACCGAGTATTTACGACAGCGCGACACGCCAGTCGCAGGGGGCGTGTCGCAGAAACGCAGGCCAATCGGACGCGGCGGCCTGCGCATCGGCGACCGCGGCGCCGGCAGTCGCACGGTCGCGCTCGATACGAAACCGCGTCTTTTCGATCGCAAAACTTATAATTGTATATGTAAAAAACACGTAGTCGTCGCATCGGTCGCGGGTCGCTACCGACGACACATTTCATCTGTACGACATATTATGTATTGAATTTGTGTTGTGTTTTTGAAAAAATGTAAATTGACAACTGATTTAACATGCCATACGTAACAAATTCGTGACATTGACAAACTGTGAACCAATTAGTAACGACCGAAGTTTGCCAATTAGTTAAGCGGAGTTGGAGCAACGCGAAACTGTTATCTGTTGGGTGTTATCGATCACCGTTTGCTCGTTGATAGTGAAACAAGTCGTAAGGGCGAATGAACATAGGATTTTTATCAGCACATATTGTTTTCGCCGAATAACTTTATTACAAAAATTATTATAACTTACAGCTACGTAGGAGCAAGAAACCATCTATGTTACTCCCAGAGGCAGGATTCCAACCCAGATGCCTAAGCTTGGGATGTACGAGTTCAACCCGATCAAGCTGATCGAGGAGGTGAAGAAGCGGCCGGGGTTGTACCGCACGGATCAACCCCTGGATAGAGAGGAGAAGCTGATGCTATGGAAGGAGGTCGGCGCCAGTCTTTACAACGACTGGGCGTGCTTCAGCAAAGCCACCGCGTATGATAGAGGTGTTACATATGTACCTATCATCATCATTAACCCTTTTTGTACCACGTCTCGACACGGATTTCCCTTCAGAAAAGTATGACTATACGTCTGTCGTGTCAAATGCGAATTGGTACACTACACAAATCATTGTCAACTTATAAATAAAATTAATTTGTCTATATGTTTTCAATTTACATATCTTTAACTTTTTAATAACCTTTTTTGTATTGAGATTAAAAGTTCGAAATCCATTGGCCTTATTTCGTAAGATATTTAATGATTTTAAGGTAATAGGAGAAGCTTGTACCTCTAAAATATTTGGGATACTTGTGAGTTATTCGAGAACATTTGAAATTGAAGGGTTCTTCTTTCTTTTGGGATAAATTCCAATTACGTAAAACTAACCACGGAGATTTATGTTGAATAACATTAAATTTTCATTATTTTCATATGGTCACACTTAGTGAGAGGTATTAGAATCTATTTAATAATTCAATTTAACAAATAGCCAAAGTGGAGAGCTAGGTCTGCGAATAGAAACGCGACTTCCCCTTCAAGGTCGGTTTGTGTTAATACACAAAATTGGACAAGCGTAGCCGTCAGTAAATAATATTAGTTGACTTAAACTTACTTGAATTGGTATATTGTATACTTGGTATAGTTTCAGCACGTACAGGTGACGCTTTTCAAGAATCCTGAGATTTTTTAAAATCAATGTTGTACTGCAATCCCAACCTTAAAAGAACTTTAAATAAATAAGAGTAATCGTGTTAGTGAACGTCTCATTGGGTTCCATAGCTACCTCCGAGAAGGTAAACATCTTACACAAATGTATAACATCTCCGAACACTACTGGTGCAAGGCCATGGCTTATAACAGGCATCAAACATGAGCATGAGAATAGTTTGTGAGGATGACACCGGCCATAATATTAAAACGTTAATTTCCCCAGTGCTCCAACTGCAGCGAAAGTGGCGATCCCTTCGAGACGCGTACAACCGAGAGCTGAGGGCGCGTCGCTCCGGCGTGAGGATCAACCGGAGGGTATACATGTACTTCAAGAGGATGAGCTTTCTCGGCGGCTTTGATGGTTCTCTCAGCGAAGAGTAAGTAAGAAAGACTAAGAATGATCATGATGATGGTTACTTCAAAATTTCTTTAGTGTTTAGCAGATCGACCTTGACATTAAATTGATGTATTGATACTTCTTAATAGTTCTATTATAAACACTTTCGGTTTCCTTTCCTAACGAATTGCACGGACTTTTATTTGAGTTTAGGTTATTTTTTCTGACTCTTTATGAAATCCATTTGCGTATATTCCTGCCTAGTAAAACTTATATAGTTAAGATAGGTATGTACATTAAACCAGAAGTTGTACAATGTCGAGTAGATATATCATGTATAACTATAACAAAAATTATACTCCACGATTAATTACATAAACATTATTTCTGCAGGGAAGACGAGGTGGACGGAAACAACGTGAACGAAACACACAGCATGGACGACGACGATCCACTAGTCGAAGAAGATATAGAAGTTAAGCCCAAGAAAAAGAGGAAGGTGAAGAAAAAGCAACCGAAAATGGAGAACCTTCAGAACGATGAAATGGAGATGCAGATGTTCCCCATCGCGGAGATATCCAGCGATGAGACGGACAGCGATAGGTTGTTTCTGCTGTCCTTTTTACCGGAGATGAGGCAACTGCCGCTGAACGTGAAGATGTGGGCCCGCGCGCAGATAGCGAACATCATGCAGGAGGCTGTCGCGAGCCACTTCTCGAACAACGCCCTTGGCCAGGAAAAAACTATTAGTTCTAATTCAGTGCAGATGAAGATACAGAGACAGGATAGTTCAGAGTGCCCCGAATAGTGGATGTGCATGGCCATGACTATTATTATAGTGTAATTTTAAATGTTGTAGATACGACGTAATATGTATATATAGTACTTAATTTATAGGAAAGAAGCCCTTCCAGTTTATGACAGAACGTGATACGATTACTATGAAAAAATAGTCAGGTTTTGATTGTTATGTATACAGTTGATAATAAAGAAAGTTAAGTTTGTTATTAGTTCTGGAATAATTTAGTGTAAAATGAGTTCAGTCAGATTGTTCAAAAAATATACGTTCTGTTAATGCATACGTCTTTTGATTTTTCCTTTTTATTGAAAATTTTTGAATCGTTTGATTGTTACAAGTATATAAATACAAATAGTTGCAAAAGATGTTATTTATCTTGTTCAATGATTTGATCATTTCAAATTACTAAAGTTCTAATAAACTTTATAAAATTTTATTCATTAACAACTCTCTTTTGCTTACTAAATTATTTTGTAAAGCAATTTAAAAATTTATATACGAATAGGCATAGACAAAATCGTTCACTAGTGTTTTACAGATTACGAAAAAGGAGGAGATATTGGTTTCGGCTATATGTATGTATTTTCTTTTTCTATTATTTTTTATAAGTATTAACTAGTTTTAGTATTATCAATAAAAATCTCAAATTTTCAATAAATGAACACGTCCACTGAATATAGTTACAAGTAAGCTTAAAGCAAGCTTCGGGAAATAAGTGTAAAGGTCATACTGCCCCAAAAACTTGGCAGTTTAATACTCTGGCCAAGTTGTAAGCTGACTTGCCAAGCCGTCTTTATGTTTCAAAAGTTGGCTCCGCTAGTTATATGTAAATATTTTACTTATAGAAACTTGACTACATTTTACATGGAGTACGGTACTAACTTTTTGAAAAATTAATATTTTTCGTTACAATTTTGTTTCATTACAGAAATTGCACACTTTTTGAGTTTCGTGAAAGTCACGAAGAGAAGATGGAAAAATGTTTAAAATATGCGTACTGTGTTAAAATTTATGATGATAATTTTGAGCACCCTTCAAGTTAAATAAAGCAGATTTTAGTGGTTGGAACGGTGAGATAGTACAAGCCTAAATTGTTGTTATGTAATGCTATGTTACGTATTGTTATTTTATGAAAAATACAATCTCATGCGATAACTGATGACTTTTACAAAGTTTTCATGAAATAGGTATTTAGATTATGCAAGTACTTAATCGTAACACAATTAAATTCATAGAAAAATGATGTTAAAACTTTTAGTGTTGGAGTGAATAAATATACATTTTACCTTAATATTGTTATTACTTAATAGTGAGAGTAATATACGTTATTTTGTATAATATATATATAATAAAGTTCCATCACTGTACTCACTCTTGTATTATTTATCTTTTAGATAAATAAATATATACCTGTAACAAAAACAACAAATTTTATTAGTTACATTGATAAAAATCATTCAAAATTCAAATTTCAAATTTTATAAATACTATTTCTGTCTCAAAATAATTTAAATCACACACATACAAAGTAACAATATTACTCATTTCAGTACTCATGCAATCATTATTTCGCCACTGCTAACACGAGCGTTCTCAGAACGAAGATTTAAGTTAGTCCATAATCTACCACGGATTGGTAGACTTCCGACATTGGTTACAGTAACTCGTAAGCACCTAATACAACAATTTTCTACACTGTTAATACTTATACAATATTTATAAAATCACCTAGTACACGAAACTGACTCATCAATTACCTACCGCTCAAATCCAATCTACAATAACATATTCATATATTTAAGCTAGGTACCTTAGGTTTCCCCCGTATAAAAAAACAAAAAAAATACTTTCTCACACTGGCTTTCCACGAGCACGTAGAAATCGATTCGTTAAACATTTAACAAGTATTGTTATACCGTAAAGCAATAAATGCAATACGGACGTTTCCAGGAACACTGTTACAAGCGTTAAGTTTAACTTTAACAGTTTCCGCGGCAACGCAAATAAGAACATAAGGTGACCACGTTACTTTACACTTTAAAATTTACTGTTAGGTTATTAAATTTTAAGTTTCTTGTGTGTAGTAATGGAGTTGTCGTTTATATTAATACTACTTATATTTTAAACGAACTGTAGCCCGCTATTTTACCCGCATTTACATGTGTAATTACGTGAATATAACCAAAATATTGCAGTTTTGTTAAGCGTTCTTTATGCATATTGCTGCCTTGCTAATTTGCTACTCCAGCAACAGTCTATGATGGTATATTCATTAAACTAAAATATAGCTCCATTGTACTACCACTATGTTTAAATAACGTGTCTATTCTCTTACATAATGGCTAATTAAGCCCAGAGCAGAATGGTGCTTTATGTTTCAATGCCGCCTCCGACTGCGCCTAAATTAATGTAACCAACTTTTAAGTATTAATGCTCTAGTTAAAATACTTTACCGATGACATCGAAACAAAAACATCCACAGTTGCTTTACGGTACACGAAAAATGCATCAAATAAAACTGTTTTTAGTTTTACTGTATGAAGAAAAACAATGCGACAGAGCGGCAACGTCGCACCGGGTTCAAACTGACAACGCTGCGCGACGCTTATTGAATAAAGAATACATGTAAATGCGCGGGAATGTAAATTTCTATTTTTTTCTATACAAATTTGAGAGGCAAATGACAGTCAGCTCAGCCAGGCAGACCATTTGACGCTGGGAGGACAAGCTTTTGTTAGAACTTTATAAGCGGAAAATAATGTGCAGCTACGTAATCTTTATTTTATGTATTGTTCAGTTTAAAATGTAATAATGCCGTGTAATGTTACTGGTTGTAAATCTATGGGAGTAAAGATGCATTTAAAAATAGATTGACCTTGACAACTGCAGGTTCCAGGGGTGTGTAAAAGGTGTGTTTAACCTGTAATGTTTAAAAATAGAATTAGTTTTTCGTTATGAGTACTAACATTGTTTTGTTTTTTATTTTTGTGGTGAAGATAACCAAGTCAATCTCTAGCGAAATAAGGTCACAGGCGCAATAAGCATACATATAGTCAAAATTTTACGCAGAGGGCGTAACATAAAATAAAATAGAGATAAGTAAAAATGTAGATACTATAATAGGCCACGAGCCAGTACTGCGTACTACTCTTACTATTCAGAAAAAAGATCCGGATTCAATCCTCGGTATAAATGATGACATTAGATTTCTCTCACGGGTCTGGTACTATTAAAACAGAGAGTTGACCATATTAGCCCTCAGGAGTGGTAACATATCAGTGATCGGCATCAAGAAGAATGCATGTTCTGTATATTATAGAGAAGGTTACGTACAATAAAGAAGGGCATGAATGTCCATGGTAGTGACCTTTTACCATCAGGTGGACTGTACCCTCGTTTGCAACAAATATTAAAAAGTATTTTAAAATACTTGGAAAATATTAAGAATAAAACTATCCTTTTTCTTACCTATTTTTTTATACGAAAACCAAGTCACATAATCACATATAAATATTTACACCTACACGTAAAAGTTAAAAAAATTGCCGGTACGTTTGCCAATTTTTCATAAAAGAAAACATTCTCTTTCGATAAATCCAAATTTGGGATAGTTGGAGCATAAATCGTTAATCAGCGAGGGGTCGTACAGTGGGGTAGCAGCCCTTACGATCTCACCCTGCGGCCTTGTACATAATTCACTCGATCCAAACCTGCTTAATGGTAGCTTTTACCGATTTTACGGAAAGATATTAAAATTACAATTAAATTCTATACACACATAATACAACTCGGATTCAAAGCAATGAGAGGTTAGAATCCCAGGACTTAAAAACCTGATTTTCGAAGTTATGTGCGTTTTAGAACTTAATTGTCAACTTTAACTGCTTTAACGGTAAACATGCTGCGACTGCGAGATTTAAAAAAAAACGCATAGTTGTGTGAAATCTGCCAATATGCATACGGACTGACAGCTGAAAATTAGTAATAGGATCATATTTTAACCTTTTGGATGCAGAACCCTAAAAAATTTGCTGTATGTCCGTCTATAACAAGGCTCTATTTTTTAAGCCATATTAGATAGACACTTGAATTTTTTACAGTTAGCATTACTATAACAACTAAAACAACAAATAAAAAATAAAGAAGACTTTAAAAATAGAACACTATAAACCGGTAATTTCCAGTTTTGCTGGTTATTTCTTGAAGCGTAACAAGTACACACCTCAAATTTTTACAAACGTATGATTCAAAATACCCTAAAAAATAGAAAAAAGGTGGTACAGAACCCTCATCGTGCGTTCGATTCGCACTTGACCAACTTTATTATTTTAACTACCGAGAGTAGTTGCAAGTAAAAAGTTTCAAGATCAAACAGATTCAAATGAGGACGAGTCTCAATGTCACTCAAGGTTGTACGCAGCTCTTACGCAACGCTGCAGATCTACTTAACATCAGCTGATTAAGAGCTTATGGTTCAGTGGCGCTGGTGAATCATTAACCGAGATAGCTTAGTGGTTGAAGCTTGGACTCTCTATATCGGGGGTCCGAGGTTCAAACTCCAGGTTCAGAACTCTGATTATTCAAAGTTTTACAAGTATAAGAAATTGATTAATCCCTTGTAATAACTACCAAGGAAAACATCGTGTGGAAACCTACACATCTGAGTTCTTAAGAAAAAGTTCTCAAGGGTGTGTGAAGTTTACCAATTCGCATTTGGCCAGCGCGGTGGACTATACATAACCCCTCTTACTGTGAGAGGAGACCTGTGCCCAGCAGTGAGACAGAAATAGTTCATGTACTAAAAGTGCAGATACTACACTACAGACAGTGGGCAGGAATTATTATAGACTGCTAGCAACAATGATTAGCTAGCAGGTGTTACGGAGACGGTGAAAAATTTGAATATCGCCTTTTATTTAGAGAAAAACCAATTTAATATATACGCTGAGTATAGAGGCATGGTAGATTTGCATCACACAAAAAGTAGTCTAAATACAAATTAAAACGTACAAGTAGAAATATTATCTTTTTATCAGTTTCCACACAAGGATTACTCAACACAATGTTGATAAAATATTTATGTTAGGTACTATACCTGTGTGTGGCAGGTACCGATAATGACTAAGAGGTGAATAACAATACTTAGTAATATATAAATAAGTATACAAATAGTTGTTAGTAAGTCTGCACTTACACGTAAACAAGGTTCTAAAGTCAATTTCAGTTCTGTATAACAGGTAGATAGGGAACGTGTTTCCAGACATAACCGTAGTTGTAGGTTGTCATGAAAACATAAATTTATTTTTATTTTCTACAATTTCATACTTTTCCCAGCAAAAACGTGGCCGTGTCTACAATCCGCACGCGGCGCGACGTTGCCGCGCCGAACTACGTCGTGCGGCGTTGCCAGGCCGTCAGCCACGCTGCGGCGTTGCCGCTCCGCGTGTTGCCACCCCGACGAGCGTAACCGCTGCGGCCGCGGCCGGCTGCCGCGCGTACTCCACTCTACGCGGACCGCCCGTCCGCGGCACTCGGCTAACGGTTCTATACAAAACGCGTATTCAAACACGTAAACAACAAAAAAAATTGTGATTTCGTCGTCCAAATTTCAAGAAAAACGGACTAATTTGCATTTTTGGCACAGATAAGACAGGAATCGCGTCTTCGCTATTGTGGTGTTTCATGTCCAAATTGGAAGGGAATAAGCAGCCGTTTTATCTAACATTACTATTCAAAGTAAAAATCGCATATCATAATAATTTTATTTTTGCACGAAACACAAATACATTCATGAAGGCACATCGTAGTGTTGTCAAAAAGAAATAGTCATTCCATCCAAATCCAATTTTTATACAGGTACATAATTTATTAAGCTACGGAAAAATAGACGTTAAATTCTGAAATCATAACTCCGGATGAACATAACATAATTCTCATTTTAATGAATGAAAATAAAGTCGACCAAGTTAAAAACGAGTAATAATATTAATCAATATGAGTAAGTTACGCACAGACGCGAGTACGTACAGTTTGGACGTAGAGGTGTTCATAGCGGAGGTCCAGAACCACCCAGTGATATGGGACCTCAACTGCCAGGAGAACAGATACAAGAGCAAGAAGCAAGCGGCCTGGGAAGAGATCGCGAGGAAATTTATACAGGATTTCGATAACTTACCGGAGTTAGAGAAAATGGATGTGTGTAAGTATACAGCTTGGAATACCGAAAATATGCAGATTACGCATAATATCGTGACGAAATATGGTTTTAGCGCCTTTTTTTCACTTCAACGCTTATTAATCGTGAATGTCATGGAGTCGAATATTGCACTGCTGCGACTCGAGATAAGAATTTAAGATATTGTATTATCTTCTATCAGAAACGCGAAACAAACGTAGCTATTTAATATGGTCGGGAGGAGTGATTTTTTGAACGCAACGGTTAATTCAAATAACTTTCAGATACGTTCTTTGTAATAAAAGTTCCACAATATGAATGATTTTGTGTGAAATAGTCGACCATACAGTTCACAACGTTAATTGGTCACAGTCGGCCATGGGCCATCTACAACCAGTACCGAGTTAAGTCCAACTAGGTATATTTTGAGTTGGATTGAACTAGATATTCGACACAGGGCTGTCAGATTGAGAGTTTAAAGCGGGTGTTGACAGATTTTGCATGTCTTTACGAAGTTCACGGAGCGCCCTTACCTAATCATGTAGGTGTTATACAATCATTTTTCCGCTAAAGTGACTTTACTTAAAAATATCTTGAATTTGAATCTTTGTTGAGAACACTCCAAATGCCTACTCTACAAATTTTACTGCACTGAAGCTATAGTAATATAGAATCATACAGACAATTAGGTTTTTAGTAATAATTTAAAATTTTATGGAACATACTTTAGTACTTTATCTCTATCTAGGATTCCTTATACAAGGAAAATATGTACACCTGCTTCAATATATTCTTGTTTCAATTGCTATTTTAAGAATGGGTGGTAGTTAGGTCTATTTCTTCAATGCATATTACATTACATTTTATAAAATATTCTTAAGTGAGAACCAAGGTCGTTACTAGGTTCAATGTCTCTGTTTACTTTACTAATATAATCCACACATTTTATCGCTCGGAAAGCGTCAGCCGATAATTTTGCTATTTTTAGGCAGGAATATGATGATACTTTTGGACACAATTAAGTCTTTGATGATAAAGTTTTACTCGCATGAAATAAAATATGGTATAAAGAATGAATGACATCCTTTCAAAGACACCAATCCCTATGATGACATTCGAAGAACTTAAATTAAAAGTAAATTACCTTCATAGAATGAAGATAAACCAGAAGTATAACCACTTCCCAAAAGTCGCTCGGGAAATGTCGTACAGTTTTGTATTTACAAATGTTCAATTTTAATCAATCGTAAAATATCGTTGTCAACAGACCGCAAACTGCACAGCAAGTGGAGAAACATCCGCGACTCGTACGTCCGGCAGCGCAAGCGACGGCGCGGACCCAAGCGAGGATACATGTACGCGCGCCACCTCGCTTTCCTGAACAATCTGTACAACCCTGTCACCTTCTCTTCGGACGAAGACGACCAGGAGAACGAAGGCAGCGAAGACGACGTCTTGCAACAACCCAAGAAACGCTTCGAGCCAAACAACGACAGCAGCACGTGGCCTAGCGACACTGATGAAATATCAACTGATAATACAAAAAGACGACGAACAAACAAAGAAATTGTAGATTTGAAACCCTACGATCCCAGCTGCAGCTTCCAGATCGAAGACGAAGATAGGTCGTTCTTCGAATCGATGTTGCCGGCAGTCAGAGCGTTCAATTTGGACCAAAAATTAGAATTTCGGAGTGAAGTTTTGAGGCTAGTCACGAATATACGACACAATGTTATTTTAAGTAAGATTAAAGTAGATCCACCGGATGTTGAATCTGATTAGCGACTAATTTATTAACACAGACGAGATGGCTAGATTATACTAGCTACCATTCAATGTGGACGCTTAGAACAGAGTGAGTGATTTTAATGTTTGTATTGTGATTGTCTCTGAGACACTTTTTTTAATAAAGATTTGCTCAGCAATAAATGTGTTGTTTTTAAACCAATTTGTTACGTAAAAGTTCATATATTTTACATCGAATTTCTTCCTGAAGAGTGGTACTTGTTAATGGAAACAGGACCGAGTATAAGTTACGGATTAACATACTTAAAAATAGTACAGACCATTTGCATATTTTTCGATGTACAATCATCAGGTTGTGATGTCCTCCTCAAGTCATATGTAGACAAGAATTTAAACAATTTTTCGCTTTGAAATCACAGACAGTACAATTACGTTTTTATGTAGATGGTAGAACATTCTTCACTACCTGGGCATTCCTAGAACCGAGTAACTTTAAACAAACCTTTGTTATCCTTTGTATGCATAAGAATTCGCGTTGATTGTTCAGACCCTTGCAAAGGTAACTATGTATAAGTTGCTAGAATTTTTTTATCAAAAACTTTCTAGAGTGTAGAAGTAGCAAACGAGCATGGAGTCCACCTGATGGTAGGCAACTGCTGTATGGACATCTGCTCCGCTCCAGGTAATACTAGAATCCTACCAGAGGTCCATAAATGCGTTGCTTCCCCTGAGGACTAAGTTGGAGAACCTTGGATAAGTGTCCTTACACGTGTGTACTAACACTGCTGTTATCAGGCAGAAACAGGTGCTGCGGTGGAGAGCTCCAGATTACTTGGTTTAAATAAAGGCATTTTTGAAGTTATGCCTGTATTCAATAAAAAAACATGTATTGAAATGTACGTTAGTACTAAATTGGTTCGAAAAGATGTATGAAGTCTACCAATACGTTTGAAGCCAACTTTATTTATTTATTTATTTAATTTA
>DWRA01000967.1:0-19665 GCA_018250295.1 Spathilepia clonius | reverse complement strand
GGTTTTACTATCACATTTTTTTCAGTTCGGTCGCGCAGCAAAATCCCTATCTCCTCCAAGCCTGCCGTAAGGAACTTTGTTCCAATATGATCATTTTACCGGCTACAATACTCCATGTATGTATGGGCAGAGTAACTAAGATTTGAAAACAAATGAAATAACTGACAGGTTGCTTACACGAAAGTACTTTTGACCAGAAGCTACATAAAACTATATAATGTGCTTTATTAACATATTTTTAAAGTTGAATTTTAAAATCGTACATATATTGTGTAGGTTGCATCGTACGGCTAATATTAATGTAAGATATTCATTTATTAACCATTACATCAAAAACATTTAGTGTGATCCGATTGTTCGAAACATTATTTCATCTGATAGTTAACTTACAGATTGCGTCGTTAAAATTGTGGTAAACTGAACCCTCCATCCTCTCGTTTCAAAATAAAATTTAGGGAAAACCATATTGCATTATACTATATATATTCCAACATAGGTAGTCATATATTATGGCTCACTAATTTGCCACCTAGTCTTAATTAATTACATATATGTATAGTTACTATATTATCGCTCATTTAGTGGACACACACAAACGATGACACACTAGTCGAGCGGAGACAGGATTTCACCTTCGCAATCTCGAAATGCGACCACATTCACTGTTATTGCAGATTGCTGTCTGTCTGCACGCTACTTCTACCTTAACACATTAAGCCTTTAAGTGATTTTTATAAAATGAGTCCACTGCTGTCCAGATTTTACTTAAGCTGACCAATGCAGTTAAGATTACAGACTTGCCGGGACTTGATGTAGAATATGACTATGGAGACAAATTAAAAAACGCAGATATTATGCCCGTAAATTCTCTATTTGAACTAATACTTTATTTTGCTCTTGATAGCAAAGTTAACAAGCATGGTGAAGGTCTTGAAAACGTTGGAGCGGAATAATTGGAGGTTGCTTTGTTTCCAATGACTATTAAGTCTTCTGTGTAAATATCTACTGTTAAAAATCGTTGAAAGTAGGTACTCGTGCATACTTTGGTTAAACAATAGTATGATGGTGGTACTTTATTGGCGAAAAAAAATCTTTATTAAAAAATGACTGAACTATTATTCTTGCGCAAATACTCACTGTGGCACAATTCTGTGATAACGAATAAAAATCCAATTAAATTGGACACAAGAATCGCCCACTGGAGCCCAATTAGGAGGATGCCGCGTAGCCAAACATTTTATTTATAAATTTTAATTGGAAAACAAAGGTCTCCTTCTATTTATTGTTGTTTTATATGTAGATATATGCTATATGTAGATTTATGCTTAATAGCTACTGAGCTCTTGTTCAAGAAATGTAAGAGATTTGGTCGCGACCCTTGCACGAAACGTTCTAGCTTAGGCGTTAGCAATAGCATTATTCTGCTCCTAAGGTTCAGGGACACCAACACGAAGTTTGCATGCTCACTTGCTGCTTTAGTTTCTTATAAACTAGTGTTTTAAAATCTCGGAATCATACGCATCATCCCTGAAGCTATGGATGACATTAACGTTATTAACAGAAATTATTTTTAGCTTTGTTTTCCTGGAGCGTACAAGAACAATTCTTGTCTTACGTACAAAATGTCCGTGAAGGTCACTCAGAACTTCTCAATGAAATGCAGGTGCGTGGGAGACCCTGGCGACACGAGAAGTTGACTTGTTAAAACTTTTCGTGTCGCGCTGTACAGCCCTACACCTAATTTGTTATTCTTGTTCAACTTTGCATTATACGTTTCGTAATATAATGGTATTTAGAGAGTGAGGTAGGTAGAATTCGTTGTTGTCGAGATCTTTAAACAATATACTTAAAATAATCGAAGTTTATATAATTTAAAATATTAAGGGAGATATAATCCGAGGTGTTTTAACTTAGTCTTAATTGGAAGCAAGGTATCAGTAACCGACATCAGGTAAGACTCCTATCCTGGTTGGTGTCTGTGGTTTAATTCCAATGTCCACGGGCAGCGCTAACCATTTACCATCAGGGTGAGTGCATGAGCGTTTGCTACTACAATATTATATCGTAAGTATAACCCTGTGATGCTTTAAAGCCATCAAGATAACCTCGTTAAAATATCGTGACGTTGTTACGAGAATATTTCACCCTCCGGCGATTCAGTAAATATAGTTTACGCCATCGAATACCTGTGACCGGTAATTTACTTTGGTATCGGCTTAAGTATACTTAACATTAGTATGTGTAACATCGTTTAGTCTGCAGTAGGCTTAAAATTATTATTAACTAATTAATCCCGCGTATATTCAAATTGTAATGACATAAATATAACCAAAAATTTTATATCTTCCGCAGTTTCAACAAAATGGGGCGTGCACGGTAGATTTAATGGGCTTTATTGTGTTTACGTGGAACCTTAAAATGTTTGCTAAAATAAAAGTAGCATATTTTTATAACATCAGCTTCATGTTTTTGAATAACTAAACTTTAATAAATCGGCGGTAATTGCGGGGGACTTAAACTTTAGACCGGTCGATAAACAGGCCGACTTTCAACCACCCAACTATCACTGATATGAGTCTTCTGCATTATGTAAATTATCTAGACCGCATTACAAGACTGTATTTAAATATATGTGCCTTTCATGCGGTCATAAGGCCGCATTGCACCGCCTATATACTTGTCGCATGCAGGACACATCGCGGATTCCGTAACACAGGTCATACAGAAGAGACGTCGGACAAAGACAGGGTGAGGATAAAATATTTGATGCATGTACTATCGTATGAAAATAACGAGATGGTTACAAATGTGCTTCATCCATCATTAATCCATTCTTTATATGATATATGATGGTAGTAGTAAGCGAGCATGCACTCCACATGACAGTAAGTGCCTCCTGCCGCCCAGGAACATGAGTAATCAACGTCAGACAAGATTAGAATCCTATTTGTGGTCGATCACTGATGCGTTGATATCATCTTTACCACACTCTTGAAATCAGAATACTGCAGCGCGTAACGCTGCTGTTATTAGGTAAAACTAGATGTGGTGGTGGCGCCTCTAGAGTCGAACCACAAGTGGTTCTGTTGCCTTTTGAATAGTTTAACAAATAATCGTTTGAAAATTAATGAAATTAAAATGACACAACAACAGTTTTCATTGCTTTGGCATCGTCGCTACGTTTAGTGCCACCTTATATGAGTACTGTAGGACGGTTTTGCTCTGGTTTGACTGGTGTGATAAGACTCACATGTCGCGTTCTATTAAGCCTTCAAGAATAGAAGTGAATTTGTTGATTTGTCTACTTTTACTTTTAATTCAGTTCATTTTATTTTATTTTAGTTTAGGAGTACGTCTCTTCTGTTTAACCTCCTCGTAAGAGCATGTTCCGTTACCTGCGAGTACCTGTTCGTGGAATTATGCAGGAAATTTTGCCACCCATAAATTTTGTATCTAAGCTAGGTAAGCTGCGTGTCATGTTGTCAATTTTTAGTAGTTAGATAATCCCTTAAAATACAGATAAATATGGCATTTGTACGTACGTTAGTAATTATAAGGAAAAATACTGTTGTTCTTATTATTATATAATTACTGCAATATGCAATGAAAAAAAAATGTAGCTAACTTATCAAATATATATCTCTGTATGTACAAAATAAGGCTATAATATAACCAAAGTTAGTTTTAATAACAACAGAAAGAAACCACTAACCACTAAGTAAAGCACATTGCAACAGGATTTACTCAGCCAACGCAATAAAAATAGCATTAGACTATTTAAAATGCAAACCCCATCTTCTATTCTGCTATCTAGACTTTTGTCGAAATGCAATCCAAGATAAAACGAAATGACGAAATTCTTACGACAAAACGAAAATGCAATAACAAAACGAAACGTGCATACGATTACTCTTGCTACCTGAACCTGTATTTATTCGAGACTTTTATGAATACAATATTTTGTACTGCGCGGTTGTGAATATAAAATGCTTAATAAAATTCCAGAACATGTTACCGTTAGTTACATATGTAAAATGTGAAATGGAATCGTAACGTTGAAAAGCTATTCCACTGGCGTCTAACTTTACGCTATGACTAATATATTTAATGGTAGGTGTTTATTATATAAGGTCAATATAAAACCATTATGATTAATTTATGTTATCGTACGTATCAGACACGGGCCGTATCTGACACCATTCAATATCTATAGATATAAATAGAACATTATATTTAAGATCTGTAAGTATAATATATGATGGTACGCATTTACTATACGATTACTTTTTGTTTTATAGCCTGTACCTACCATAAATAATAATTAAAGGTGGTTAAAGCTTTTATAGACTCTGAAGGTACCAACGGCATACATTTATTGTCTTGTCATATAAGTATGGAGACGAAAAGTGCTGTAGTTTGAACATTATAGTAGAGGAGAGATTCCTGTATGAGGGTTTCTAAAATAGTCCTCAGGTGAAACAATACATCTGTTGCCGACCTGTATAACTCTAATCCTACATGGAGTTTTAAACAGACTTCCATGTGTGGCATTGGTCTCTTACTACCACGTGGCGTGTTTTCTCCTTTGCTACTACTAGTAAATAAAGATTAAATACTTGTTAATCTATATTATTTCCGGAGAAAAGGACATTTATAAAGAAATTAGCAAAGTACAATGTATTCAAGTCTGATTTGGCTGCCAACAGTAAAGCTGGCTAAGTATTGCTAAATTAGTGGGGGATTTAATCGCGAGGCATATTTACGTGTTGGCACCGTGCCTGATGCTTCTGAATACTTATAACGAACCTCATTTAGCTTTGCAAGGCTGGATTCCTAAATTAATTGCTCTAACATTCATTAGACATTAAGTTCGCCCTTTGTAACCTCTACGTTTACATTTAATAATTAATAGATAGATTATACAAAAATACCTTAGTTAAAGATCTTTAAACAACGATGTATTTATCAGCTAGATAACTATATCTAGTAAGCAGTAGTAGAGTTCCGTTCCTGGACATGAACCACCCGGAAAGGCCTTTGACGGATATTAAGTCCAGCACATCCAGTGGTTGCCTGTTGAGTTTTTTAAGTTGTCCATCTACCCAGTTGAAAGAGATCCTGTACTCCTTTTTATTTATTTATTTATTTTTCCTAAGGGAAATCGCCATTTGAGAATATTTATTTCCCATTCTCAGTTTCCAGTTCTCAGACCTTCGTGCGATGTGGCACAGTGTCACCTCAACTAATTTTAAGCATAGCAGTGCTGGTCGCTTTTAATCATAGATGGATTTGGTCATTACAAATTTTGTCACGCACCGAAATGTCACGCATACCTCCCTCCAAAGCACGTTGATTGACTCTGAGTTTGCAGTTATGGCCAACGGTAAAATGCTGTAGAAGTGAATAGCCAACGACGGTACATTTTTATTACATCTACGTACTTGTGTTAGCAATTCCGAAAAAGATTGGAGTCCTTCCAACAAGCCAATCAAAGAAGTGTAGACCCTGAGGACAACGTCTACGTCTGCTACATGTGTCTACAAAGTGTGGATACATTAGAAAATATCATCTTACCAGAGAGTAAACTAAAATACCACTACACGTTACACTGTATCCAACGCCTCATTTAAAACTATGCAATCTTCAAGAAGCGCATAAATCTTTTCTAGCGAGCATGCATTCTAGAGCATGTGAGCTGTTTCTATCAAGCGAGATTGAAACCAAATGCCACATTTTGGGAATACAAATAAAGTACCACGAAACTTAATCTTGTTTGATTACTTACAATCTTTTCAGAATATTTACTTAACGTTATTATTGGGAGGTAATAAAAAATAAAACATCAATAAACTTTTGCCGACTACATGGTTGGTATGTATGAAATGAAGATTAAATTAACTCGTAAAGTGGGACCTCGCTCCAACTTTTAATTGGAACTCGTCTATTCATCGAACTCAATGTACAGGTTGTTTTGAAAAGTACGCTTATACAAGTTTGCTATCCTAAAAAGGCATTTTACATCTCAATTGGACTCAACCTAGCCTTTTTGTTAATCTAGATTATTCATTGAAATTTCTGTATAGATATAAATCATTACACGTGGATGTAATAAGCAATGAATAAAAATATTATAAATAATAATGCTTTCATTCATAACCCCACATAAGAAATCATGTGTGCCTTTGACGCACACAAGAACCTAGACTCAGAACAGTAATTTAAACTAATAATCAAAATTGCGATGCCTTAGAAATTTGAGTGGAATTTTATTTATCATCAATTTAATGATTAATTGTGAGGTATAAGGCATGAGTGGGCTGCAGAAGCGAATTTAAAAAAGAATTTGAAATATTTTAAGATGTTTTAAGTATCTACTATTTCTATTGTATATTTGAGCCTAGCCACGTACTTCAGGTACGACAACACGCTGTATAGTGAGAAACTTATCCTTTGCATTTGTTAGGAGCGTGGCCACGTTTCGGTCGATTGACTTTCAAACAAAAGCTACTCAGTGTGAAATTTTGAGCCAACGAGTTTTTAAAGTTACGGTATCCAACGATTAGGCTTAAACTCCTAGCTTCTAGAAAACTTCCAGGAGACTCAGAAAATGATGTCAACGAGGTCAGAAGTCAAGTAAGGCCAAACACAAGTAGTTTTTATGTTACAGTAGGGTAAGAATAGGTCGAGTTTTCACTGCCCTGTGGTTGAAACTCGAACTTACTTACGGTCAACGGGTCATATGTCCGAGATTCGAACCCCAAGGCAACCTCTGATTTTCAAGGTTACGTGCGTATTAGCAATTAATTAGCTTGCTATAACAGCGAAGGAAAATAACGCTGGAAAATACTACACTTCTGAGAGTTCTTTAAATAAGTTCTAAAAGACATGTGATGTTTGCCAATTCGCACTTGGCTAGCACGGTGGACTATGACTTAAATCCCTGTCACTCTGAGAGGAGACCCGTGCCCAGTAAAGGGGCAGTAATAGGTTTATGACGATGACGACAAGTATTACAAACACATAAAATACACACTAACTTATACGTTAAAGTGTGATCTCATGGACATGTCATGGTAGTAAAACTATATTTATATAACATCGGTTATTTATTAATAAACTGAAATGAATTTCTGTTGAGTGAGAAAGAATTTTATAAAACGAAATATTACGTGGTGTTCAAATTTGAGTAAACCTTTTATTTTTATACACAGTGTCATGTAAAAAAAAACAATAAAAAAATGTGGAAATATCGAGTTTAATAAAGTTTAATAAAATTGAAACTACTCTTACTTACATCACGAAAGCCATACTAACAATTTTTCAATTGTGCTCTATAACTTTTCCCGCCCAGGCTGCTTCAGTACTCCCCTGTGAGAAACGAGACGTCCAATCAATATCGACGCTTTTTAAAAAGTGTAACTCGCTAGGCTTTTGAAGTCCTAGGCAGAATTTGGTGCAAAAAAAAATTACGGAGGTCGGTCTAGTCGGTCGGTCCCCGAGGATAGCCTACGTCTCAATAAGGTCGTGGAGAAATGTCCTTAATTTGTTTTTGATTTAGATTTTCGAAGCGTTCGTGGGTAAATCTGCGGGTACCCTCATACATAATAAATAGTTTGTTATTCTGTCTATACGGAGTCACGTGTGTTAATTCGCGACCCAAATAACGTCACTGAATCAACTAAAACCTGTTAATTAAAGTACACGTACTGAACATTATTTATTACTGCTTTACTGATATTTGCGTGAATCATGTCATGGTATTACGACCACCTCTATCTAGTATTATGAAGTTACTAAAATCGAGGTATTTTCTTTTCTAAATATAATTAAAATGAACTATAGTACATAATCTTTTAGTTACTGTTTTTTTAAACATTGCTTGCTTTTGCTGCCGATAAAATATTTTTTCATTTCAACTTTAGAATCGTTCATCGCACGTAATGCTATGAATCATCGCTCAGTATTTTTAATGCATTAATTTATGCGATTTCTTTTGCATTTTGCTATGTTATAGCATACAAATCTTATATCTGTGAACAAAAATAAATTTTAACCTAAAATCAAACAGAGCCAGTAATTACAATAAAAGAAATGTAGTTTTAACAATAAATACGAGTAAGTACAATAACCGCAATATGATTTACTACATTTTATTGCACACCACCCGCTCCGGCCACGACTGTGACCGCGGCTACAAAACAGAATTAATGGCCACGCGGAAAGAATTTTTGCCACTTCCTTACAGTCTAATTGAATTTTATAAAATTAAAAGGTTTCTCTACGTTGAAAATGCTTTGCAAAAGTGGCTAATAAAACTATACTGCGTCCGTTCAGCTACAGTTTCTATTCAATTTAATTGCTACAATTTTTATATGGTCGTCCTGGGCACAGTGGACACTCTCCTCACAATTGGCAGAATCCTCATATTCCAACTCAATCCACCACGCTTTCGGTTACTTAGTGGAGATGTTTCAATATATTTTGGAATTATTTTTTTTTCAGTGGCACGGACTAACTAATCCTTTAAGTATTTTTTGTTGTTATGGAAAAACACAAATATAAATTACACGCGCGTTTCCGGTGTTTTGTTTTTAATTCTTTTTTCCCTTTATCCTCACACAAAGTGAAAATTTGTAGGTACACGTAAAATAAATATGTTCGTGTACATTTGGTACGCAGTCGCGCACAATTCGTGTTCAGGCGTAAAAGTTACTTTGTATAAAAATACTTTGTGATATGGCTGCTGTTACTGTGTACTGGCACGAATTTTAATTTAAATATGAGGTGGGCACCGCTGGCACTGGATATTATGTAATTGTACCAATAATTGAAATTCTGTCTAAAGATGGTTACTTTATTGTGATTGGTAACCCTAGGACACTAAAAATAAAGTGAGTCTACTGTAGTAGACCGCGTCCTTGAAGAGGTCGAAAGCGCGTCAGACCTCAAACGCAAACGTCATAGTTCTATTACTTTATCTCTTATTACTAATAGACGATCAATAATAAATAATCCTTTGGTCTTCAGACTTGTAGCTTAATATAGAATTCGACACAAGAAGTATTATTCCCATTTTATTAAAAAACTGGCTTCAACGCGCGGCTTCGCCTGTGTTTCATCAAGGATTTCTTTTTTTACAGACACGATCTTTTAATGATGGTGGAACTCTTTGTGATTCGATTCCGGAGGCTTCACCGACACGACTGTACATGTCTGATAACGAAGTATTAAGCTTTGCTGTGTTCTGGTTTTATCAGTGTATTAATGGAGACATACTCATCCGAGGCGGTTCAACTTGGTCCTCTTTATCTTACTACATATGTTCACGGGCAGCAGTTGCCCGCTACCATCAGATGGGCAGCATACTCATTTGCTGTGATGGAAGATCATTTAGAAAAATATGTATAGATGTGCAATTGGGATGAAAAAGTGTTTTTTGATAAAATAATTTCAACTGAACACTGGATTTGCATTTAGTTTAAAATACAAGTATCCTTTATTGAAGTTAATTTGAAATTATACGAAGACATTTAATTTCACTAATTTGTATGTACAAATGTACAAACCTCTCCCATTTAAATTACATGAAAAATAGATCAGGTGGCGTGGGCGGAGGCTGAATGGAATCTGAAAATAGACGAACTTTGATGCCCCGCGCTTATGTAACGACGGGAATGGACTAGACATTCCTTCATTTCATTCTTTTATTCTTTCATTCTGTGGATTTCACGTACACATTTTCATGTGCGTAAAGATGATTTCTTTATACAACGATTATTGTGTTGTTATTATGTAAAGGAAATAAGCACGTACACGACATATGTAGTGATTATAGTATATATGTGTATATATATGTAGTAGTTTCAATCTTTAAATCTTATACAAGCATGCAGGGTGTATTAATAGTATAGAATTATAATATTTATGTGTTGAAAATTATGACTTGCATTAATGGTGAAGGAAATCGTAAAGACACCTACCACAAGGGTACTGCAGTGTAAGACTTCTTTGCAAAATTTTCAAAGCCGTTTAAAATGTACTAATCCGTACTTTGCCATCAACGTGGCCTGTGGTGTTGGCCGTTGAGATTAAATCCGTAATAAGTAAAAGATAGTAGCAGAACTAACTACTATTTCATGTACTTTTCGTGTCAATACACAAGTCAAATAGATAGTAATTAAGCTCACAAATTTTGTTATTGGTTCTTACTTGCATTCTGATTACTCTATTTACCTACATGAATCTATGTGCTTGCTATTCCAAAGTTTTTAACTGATTTACTATGACCAATGCTTTTGACGTTTTGTTCGAAAAGTTTGTAGTTCATCTACGAAAATATTGGCTCGTCCCATGTTGCTAATTCACAAAAAAATCATTCCGATATCACGTGTACGAATCCATTTAGCTCGGTATCCCTTTTGCGTGGAATTTCAAATTTTAGCGATAGCTCGGTGGGGTAAAAAGGCGCAAAAAATGGCGGCCGTCAGCGGCACGATACCTCGTAATTGAACTTTTAAAACGTACTGGTAAATGATTTTTAATGATCGCATTTGGAAGTTACTTAGCTTGCAACATTTTAGTTTTATTTGGTTTTTACATTATACGGTTGGTATTTTAAGTGGCTACTGTTGCTACGATGCTACGATGTGATTGCAACGATGTGAACTTGATGGTAGTCACTGTGATTCTATGTACATCCGAACAGGCAGGAGCTCTTCCCTGATAAGGGAGGCCTGAAGTATGCACCCCCACGCTACTTCGGTACGCCTTGGTAGAGGGCCCACCATTATACAAAGAATTTATAGCACCCACAAAGTTAAACTGACAAGCTTTAACTCATACAATTGTCGTGCTGGCCTCTGCCGATAAATCCGGCCAGTCGGCTACAAAAACGCTGATGTTAGGTGAGATCGCCTTACAAAGCTTCTCACGAGCAGATTGCATAGAATGCAACAGATGTTTTCTGGATTCCGACCCGTAAACCTTAAGTCATTTTACGATAATAGCAACGTTTTACGGAGCGTAAATTTTCGTAAATTATACAATTTCCGTTTGACACGATTTTTTTTATCAATTAATTAAGCTCAAGTGATGGATCTTTACAGTATCCAGATGTTAATTATAAATGCAAATTCAATCGCATTTGCTTGCATGTTACAGTAGCATTGTTAAGGAATTAGTGCGAGATAGGTAAGCAATATCAATACGTACAGTTTTTCCTAGAACACGAAGTTAACATAGACTCATACAGTGTTTCCATAAAAGACGTCCGTAAATTTTTGTATTTTTATTTCTGTGCTTAAAACCTATTTAACAAAAGAATTTAAACTCCCTTAGGCATGGATTAAGCATAGTACACATTTTTTTACTGTCGTAAGTGTAATAACGAAAGCTCTATCATTGTAAGTCAAGTCAGAGAAAATCATATTCTTCTACAATATTTTGAGAGACACAGCCCATGTTTGCGCGGTTGTGTTTTGTAATACATATAAATACGCTCATGCACATTGTAGAGAATGATTGACGGCTCCCGCACGTGTCTGCTACGTAATATGTCTGTAGAAATATTAAGCGTGTTTGATAATTTTCAGCGAATGATTAATTTTACTTAATTTTGTATGTCATGAGCGTGTTTATTATAAGTATAATAAATTATAATTTCGGTATCATCAAGTGCTGGGTCTATTAGTATTTATTATCACGACGCCGGAGTACGGATTAACGTGTAACGCCGCGATAACGCACACGTCAGCGCGGCTTAACTTTGAGTAACGATGTTAAATGTACTGTAAATAGATGGACGGAATGCTTTGTACTTACAGGGATGGATTAAAAAAAGTATTATATATTCACTTTAAACAAAAAAATAAACTATAGGTAGCAGTGATTAAGAAATTTACGAAAAGTAATAGTGACATGAGCTGGAAAATCTTATATATTTAATTCAAAAGCTCTATTTTTTTAAGTAATATGCGTAATAAAAATCAATAATCATTTACTATAACGGTGAAAGATATAAAGATAGTACCAATCCGCGCTTGCCCAGGGCGACGGAGCATGGCCTAAACTACCTTCACTCTGAGAGGAGAGCTGTGTCCAGCAGTGAAACAATAACTAGAGAATTTTCAAAGAACTTTTAAGGATGTAAGTTTCATAATTATGTTTTCCTTCTCTTTTTAAGCAAGTGATAATTAATGTATAATGCGTACACAAGGTGGCAAATCACAAGTGCGATTCTGAGGAACTTCGGACTTCCCGATTAAGAGGGATAGTTTCAAACCTCTACGCAATAACAGCTTGTTACAAATGATGTATTTTAAAAAAATGTTGCCCCGCCCGATCAAAATAGTGTAGGTATTTAATATCAAGATATTTATCAGTCAAAGCGCTTATAACTAGAGGAGGTAGCACGATACAAAATACCCCAGATAGTAAGCATAGTACTTGTTGATCCGATCCTAGCTATTCCTTTGAACAATAGTTCGCAGGCAAGTATTCGAGAAAACGGAGCCTATACAATATACATGATTTACAGACCCAAACGACAACGAACATTGAATCTACATATATACAAGTAATATCAGGGGTCTGTTTGTGGTTCTCTAGGTACCTGTTATTTTGAAGATAATAACTTATGTACTTCATTTCTATTGGCGATTTTTAATAATGACGATAATGAATTTATTGAATCTGCACACACCGACATCTGAAATCAAGATCATAAGTCTATTCATGATGTAAATATTATTGATACATGATTACTGATACATTAAAGTTTTGGAGGTATTTTTGGTATATTTACGAGAAAAAAAATATAACTTTTGTGTGCGTATTGAAGTACACACTTAAAATTTTTTGTTAAATTTTCTTAGAGGTCTTAAAGGCGTTTTGAAAACATGAGACGCACCGGCAACTAATCAATACTTTCGTTCACTAATCCGAATCAGAGTATAGTAGACCCAGACTTTCCCCAATTATGGTAAGAGGTCCGTGCTCAATAGCGGTACATACAAATGATTACAAGGAATATATATCGTTTAATCATAAAATAAAGAGTAATAGTTAATTATGGCTACTTTCCATAACTCTACCTTCCTTTTCTGCTTTGTCCAATATAAAAAAAATACCTGTCTGTGAGAGCTAATCTTGAATAGGTACGGCCATTTTTTATCCCGAAAATTCTAGGGTTCTGAATAAAAACAGAAAAAACTAAGAGAGTAAAACCTCGTAAGGACCCTAGTCTGCAATATATCATGTGCCTCGAATTAGCTTGTTATTGTAATGTTGAACAATGGGGCTGCCGACGAACGGACCGCTCCAACCCTCCCTAAGGGCAAATACCTATGCGACTATTGTTCTTAAAGTCGTCGAGTAGTATAATTTCTTTATTGAGCAGTTTTTGCTTTTAACTCTTAATAGTTTCTGACGAAGGCTTCCAGTCTTCGGTTACCGACTCAGAGAGTCTCACAAGTTTCACATCAAAGTGAATTGATATTGTTTTATCTGAATTATTGTTAGTATCAAAATGATGAACTCAATTATTCATGACAGTTCCGAACAATTATTTAATTTAATGATTTTTTCAAATAATTACCTATTTTAGTGCAGTGGTTGAACTGTTAAATGAATTTGCGCCTAGTCTTAATTCTGGAAAGAAAGTCTCACATAATCCACAATTGAAATAAATAAAAGCCCGCATGTAAAAAGAACGAAAATGAAGTGAGCATAATCATCATGAGTTTAAAAAAAGATAAAGAAACTATAATAAAAGTAAAAGTAAGTTTAATCATATTTTATTGCGGAGATATATCTAGATCGTATAATATAACGCAACAAAAATGTCTAGTAAGGCTTGACAAATATTGCTACATTAAATCGACAGAATACCCAATAAATATCTGAATGCAAGAATAAATATTGCAGTTAACTGAGCGTGCGGGCAAAATGTATGGAATTCACTTGACAATGTTTTCAATTTAGACGGTCGATATAGGACTACGTGTACCAATTAATTTACAGCTACGTCTGCGAGAATCGGAGCCCTTCTTACTCTTAATATCTTGACCAGTGAACTAAATTGTACAAGTTTACGTACTAATTAGCCGTTTTTTTATTATTTTAGGATAACATTGTAATTTTTTCACAAAAAGGATTTCATGTCCATATTCATGATCTCATACAGCATGTCCGATAAATGTGATATAAATTGATTGATTTAGTATAATTTGACTTATTTGTAAGGAAGGTAGAAAAATTTAGAAAGTACGAAGATTCCTCTATACAGGGTGGTACACTTATTTTATACTTCTACTTATTATTAATTCTGTTTGGGGTTAACTACAAATGCCCAGACTATAGTGAATCATTTAGCACCAGGTAAACTTTCTGTTCGTTTGCTACTTCTATATTACAAGTTAAAAAGAAATATATTCATACTGAGTTATCAGATAAATACAAATGTTAATAAGATCAAACAAAGTTAAGAAAACTACACATATAGGGTTAATATATTAAAGAACATTCCTTTTTACAGATGAACTTAAATAGTTAAGAAATCTTAAAACAAAATATCGTAGTCATACTCTAAAATCTCCGGATATTTACGTTTTACAGCGGATAAATCTGCACTTAACCGGTCCAAAGCAGCAGAATCCAGCCAGTACAGAGTGCTCAGTGAATCGATAGCTCTTATGTGCTAACGTCCTCGCTCCGGCAGATGTTCTGCTGAAGTCCGATGTGGAGGCAACTTTGGAGCGATCCAATTTTATTCTGCTTTGCCGAGAAAAGTTAGTCGAGTGGCGCTGAAAAAGTGAAGTTTGTCATGTGCTACTTACAATATTACGATAAAGCGAGCTTTTGAAACATATTTAGCTTTGGTTAACCAATATAGTTTTAGATTTTGTTCTTTAAAAAGTGATCGAAAATCTCGTAGCACATTTTATGTTAAACAGCCACTGCATGCCATGGACTTTTGTAACTATGTCGTAATCTCTAATTTGTAGACTTCTCGTAAATGTAAGTCGGAATGTCTTATATTACTATATTTACCTTACCACAACCTTCAAATTATAACACCCATACGGCTAAACTGCTGTTATTACGTAAGCATAAGTACGTGAGGTGGCAATGGTGCCGCAGTAGAAACACGCGAAGTTCTACTACCTTTAAGGGAAGGTAAGTAAGCGTTTACTTACACACTTAACTTTTATTGGCCGGTTGTATGAAGGAAACTTCAGAGAAATTCAATTTAATTTTATTCCGCATGGAGAAAAGTTTGAAGAGTAGTGTTGAAGTAATAAAGTCTGCGTTGCATTGCTTTGCGTTTACATAAAGTTTTCCTTATCTTTGAGTAAGTTTCATCAAGGAAATTAACTGATTAAGTTCTGTGAAACGTTTATATAAGAAATTAATCAAAAGTATTAATTAGTTCTTTGATAGTCTCGAGAGCAACAGATACCAAATCAACATAAAACAAAACAATAGTTTCAACTTAAGCTATGTAACGATGCACTATTACCCCTGAAAACTTAGTTAGAACTTCTTATATTATACAACTCTTATAGTTCAATATTTTAGCCTGTACACAAAAAATGCACAGTAGGCACCGCAATAAGACACATTCGAATACGCGACTCAAATTTATTGCATTATATTCCAAAATTTAAATGACCAACAAATTCCGGTTTTGGTTAGTTAAATTCAGGACTGAATCGGATCAATTTAGTAGTTGCGATTCAAGGCACTAATCAGACAGCAAAGTAACAAGCCGCTACGTGACAAAATTCGCAATGCCAAGATCCACAGATACAGAAATTACCGATATAACTTAAAAGTAGCATGCTGAAGTGGCAACGATCCGGCAATAGCGCTTCAATGACTGCCAATTGATGCGGAAGATCGTGTCGTGCCAATACCTAGGCAACAGGAGTGGAGTCTCTCAACCGTATGGTCTCACAAAAAGAAGAAAACAGAGCGTACGTAACCTCAGAATGCAGAAGGCACAAAGTCAGTTTGAGTGATGTCAACTTAGATGCACTTAATACCAACAGTAGACCTCCAATTTATTTTAATTCGGCCTCAGGTTTTTTGGTTACGAATGAAATAGCTAATATTTAATTAATATTTGTATATGTAGTATATTTCTGTATGTAGTATGATGTGAGACTTCTTACGTCTCACGTTTGCATACGAACTTTTTACAGAAGCTCTTATTTAAGGTTGTGAATGTCATTTTTCTCTATAAACGGAAAGTTATGATTGAATTGAAAGCCGCTAAACTTTGCCGGTTTAGAACAAATAGATGTGTTATGTGAGTCTTTTTAAGACTTGGAAATAAAAACGTCATCTAATACTTAATACGTTTGAAAGTAAAAATATATGTATATGCGACCAACAGAAAATCTCTTCCTTCGGAGTAGCAAGTCGGTTAAAAATAGGCTTATGATTCTTTAGTAAGTATTTAATTTTTTACCAACAAAACCTTGTTTTCAGATCAATAGCACACACTAACTTAATAAGCCACGCAAATCACAATTAATTCACTCAAAGCCAGTAAAGGCTTCTACTTAGATCGATCCAATTTTATCGTGTTTCAAAGGAAAGTTCCACGGATGAGTTGGGAGTCTACGTAACTTCAGACAGAGGATTAGAAGGGAGCTGTTTGATAAGTGCTTCGTGCCTTGTAGTTAAACACATTCGGTTTGTCGTCTTACCTCTAAGAACATTTCTGGGATATTATGACGTCAAAGTTCAATGATATTCTGCAAATTAGTAATATGTACGATTTTTTCCGATTAATTGCTTATGATTTCAAAATAAATACGTGACAGTTATTTAAATGTTTTCAATTTTATATAAAGGAATTGAATTTTTAATATTATACCTTTGAACATTGAAAGTTGAGCATACGAAACACTATTTCTTAGTTACAGGCCGTCCACGCATTAAATTGAAGACAACGGCCGCGTGACGGTAAGGAATAATTAAAGGTATTACCTTTCCTAGCATTCGAAATCTCGGACCCAATAAATTTAGAAGCCGAGTTTCAACTACTACATATAATGCTATCACTTCCTTGAATAGGATCTAAAAATTGGAAAATCAACAATTAGGTACAACATTATGTTGCATGTTTTTAGATATCTGACAACCTTCTACTTGGAGTATCGTTTACACAAAACATGCTCACTTTGTATAAATTGAAAACATTTTCAGTAGATGTATTGCAATTTCAATATTCGTAGTCCAACATATCGGGTTACGGGTGACGTAAGCGCGCAATACCCTAACAGGGCAATTGTATTAGCGGTCGGAAATAAAATGGTGGATCTATCCATGTGTTGGGCCTCATCCGTCAGCGTGATCGATGCCCGCTGCCCCGCGAATGGACGTTAGCACTGAGTTGGGTGTTTTTGTCCCAAACACATCTTTTCTTAGGCATCCCTTATTTATAACATAGATGGGCTGTCTGATAGATCCAGAGAGCTCTGCCAGACATTATTTATATACATTTTTGGAATCGAGATAGACACGACATGTTAAACGTGACGTACATAAAACATGTACTTTTTAAGAAAGACGCCTCAGAATAATCATAAAATGTAGAGCGAGTCTACGGCGCCGTCGCCTTACTGCCACAAGTGGACTGAGGTACCATCGTTACAATATATTGTTGTATGTATGTTGTTAACAGGAAGTCTGTCATGTATAATGATATGAATTTTCAAGAGGCGAGGGAAGTTATGTTTAGTACATTGGAACGAAATTGTTCTCACGTTTGCATTGATCTTAAGATGGGTAAGGTGCGCTCTTGTAATATTTGCTCTGAGGGATGCGCTAAGCACGAGCGTGTTACAGCGCAACACATCATTAATACATTATGACAAAGTGCGGCGCGATGCGACGTGCCTAAGTCTGTAGCATTAAATTGGCTTATGAAAAACGTCTTATATTTCATAGAAAACTGAAATTTACTTATATCTGCTGAATAATTTTCTTAGACGATATTAGCATAAATAAATTTACCGTCGATAATAGCTAACCTTAAAAATACCATTAATGTTGACGACGACGACGACGACGTTGTAGTCACATGGCACCAGAAATTAGTAATATTAAAAAAGAATAAGATAAAGATTTCGACCATGCCATGTGACCTAACATACGTATTTGCCACGCAGTCTTAAGTTCGATTCAAGGCTAGACAGACATTACGAGTAAATCGTGAATTTCGATTTTTTTGAGTTTGAATATTCATGTTCACTTGTCTTTGTTATTTTATTCCTAGCATTCACGATATAATTCTATCTTAGTCGGAGTTTATAAGAGATCCCCTTGAAACTAATCTTCTAATAGATTTTTATTCCAAGTTTACTTGGAATTCGTTTTTATTATATCCTATCATGGAAATATTTATGCAAAATTAACCACATATATAATATCCCATCTTTTCAATACCCACGTGTAAGATATAATTTTGTCAGTAAGAAAATGTTCTAAAACAATAATAATGATAATAATGTGTGTATATCAAGTAATCATGATATGTGGATAAGATGTATATAAATTAACACTGATTCTAGTATTTTAACTGAATATTTATTCACCTTATTTTGCATTAATAACATACAATATTTAATTACCAAGACAAATTATTTAGGTAAAACTATTTATAATGTGAGCAAAAAATAAGCATGCTATGCTGCATGTTAGTACGTCTCTTCCGTTTTGAGAAACATCGGTGATGATAGGTCCTCGTATATTCCGTCAATACTTTTCAAACCCCGGCGGCCGCGCTAACTTAATTCTCAAATAATTCACATCTGAGGGTGAAATTTGAAAACTTGGTGACGCATCAATTTTCATCTTATTAACTTCGACCTTGCTCGCGATATCGGATAAATTAGATTTTGTTTCGTAAAGGAATCGCGCCTCTGTTTAATACATTTTCGGGCACAGGATTTTCTGAAATTTCTAGTAGCTGAGGCTAAATGAGATGAAAATGATATTCCTTTAAAAATAAAGCCGAAGTGGATACTGAATTAAGGAAATAAAAGGAAAAAATTAAATTATAACGCGAGCTTATATTAAAATAAAAATGAGAGCAGATTTTTGTGTCTGCGCTAGTCAACAAAGATGTTGTTATTATGTGTAAGTAGACCGTGAAGGTCTACTTAGGAATCGTAAAATATACAGATTTAACAGTATCTACGCTCAATATACTTCACACACCTGCCTTATAACAGAGGTGCTTAATATTGCTGTGTTCTAGTTTAAAGGGCGTGGTAAGTTAGAGACATTTGAACGCGACGTTCCAACTAAGTCGTCTATTTTATATATTAACGTATTAATTACTCATAAATACTTGTGTACCTATACCTAATTTTTCAAAGATTCTTTTTATTTTTCTGTATTTTTCCACAAAATTATTTGAACACTATAGTTACTAATACTCAATCTAAACGCAGAAACGATAACGAAAATTTTATTACAGTTCTTTGTTCTGACGGACTTATAACCGCTGATGAATAAATCTAATAGAATCCTTTGTGGTTCGATTTCGGAGGCACCACCGCCACACTTACTTTTGCTTAGTAACAGTTTTACGCGGTATTGCTTTCCGATTTAAAGGACATGATAAGGGAGACAGATATTTATTTATTTATT
>DWRA01000966.1:0-19674 GCA_018250295.1 Spathilepia clonius | reverse complement strand
GCGGCAAATGCCAGCCATGGACATTTGTAATCAACCCCAGAATGGATTAGAATCATACACAGATGATTTGATACCCCTGAGGGCTAATTCTGTCGTGGATAAGTATTTCTCCCTTACCACACCCTTCAAACAAGAAAACAGCAGAGCTTAACACTGTTGTTATTAGACAGAATCAGGTGCGGTGGTGTATAAGTAGGTACATATGGATCCTAACTTTAGTATTCCACTAACAACAAGTATATTGGTCATTATAATAAAACTACTGCTCATCTATTCTACATATTGTTAATCAAAAACAACCTTTAATTAACTTTTCTCTTTTCCTCAAACCAAATATATTGACAATTATTAAGTACCTATATATTCGTAGCAGTACAATTCAAATTTATGAGTAGCAGGATAACACATCAACAATGAAGGAAGTTAAGGCAAAAATGTTTTATATTAGCCTAACTACTAACCTGGATTTCCAGTAGTAACTCAGTTTTCCGACGTCTTATATCAATTAAAGTCTTTTGCTGTTCAGGTGTCAACTCTGAAATAACCAGAAATTGATACAGTAACCATATAAATATAGAGTAATGAACCTAGCCATTTAGGTCGACACTGTAATTGTATATTTGGAGTGCGTGCACTATGATTACCGGTGTGTGTAAAAGGGTCCGCATGATTCGTAGCAGCGTTACTTCCTCCGAGAGACAAATTTTCAAATTCACTTATCATTTCTTAATAATTAAGTATAAACAATAAACAAAAGTTTACATCGTTATAACTGACTGACGGACGGCCATATTTATTTACTACCTCATCACTAGTATAGTGTAGCCAACCTTTAAAAAAAATTGCGTTCGTTTTAATTTCAATAAAACTGGATAAAATTAATCAGAGTTTGCTATAACTATATATTTTGTTGTAAAAATAATATTAAATACATATAATACAGATGAGTTTGCAAAACTATTACTATCAGTTAAAAAAGGATAAACAAAACTGTCCGTGTACGGCTGTCTTTAAGTACGATATTACAACCCGTACACACTCTCGATTTATTATCAGCTATCGTCACACCCAGCGTTCCTTACCTTTTTCATTTATTTTCAACTTTTGTTCTCGTCTACTACAATATACGTATGTGCGTAATGTTGAGAGCATGATAAAATACAGCTGATAATAAAGCTCACAATCATTTTAATTATTATATTATAATATAGGTTTGGTTTATACGAGTACTTACAATTCATAAAATCTGACTTCAGCATTTACATATATAATGAAAAATAAGTTCCAAAAGATTCAATACAAAGTTAGGCGAGGCATTTTTCTTATTTCTTTTGGTCTGAAATTAAAATATATTATTAGCAAGGTATGAAAGTCTCTCATTAGTTATTTACAATTTTAATAACTTATATGAATTGTCATAAATATGAACAATATAATTTGAAATAACTATCTTTTTGGTAATAAATTGATTAGTTATTCATTTTTACGAGAAATAGCACTATAATTTTTTATTTTAAACCAGTATACGTACAGTCCAGGACCTAATATTTTAATGACTTTAAAGTCCATACCTCAGATTAACTTTATTATAATATTTACTCTTGAGGTCTATGTATGTATGAAATGAAATAAAGTTTTATACGACAGTTGTGTGCAAAATAATTATCAACTGTGAGCTGGAGCCTTTAGACGAAATCGCAGTAGTAGAGATGTCATAAGCCAGAATAATCGATTTATTGTACGTAAATCGAATATTTATATTTATTTTGTTCATTGGAAAACATGATAATATTACAATTTTGATTTGTAAGTAATCACTACTTGCTTATATAGTTTTGTGCAGTTAAAATATAATATTCTCTGTGAGGTAAATAAAAATGTTTCATATTCTTATACTGTGTATAAATTTTAGATGTAGCTATAATTTTAGCTAATGATTAAAATATGTTTAAATTATCTAAATGATATTTAATGTCGAACGTTTTTCAAATAAATTGATATCGATTTCTCAAAGTAATTTAATCGATTTTATAGTCGCTTAGTCGTTTCATATCTTCCCCCGAGTCCATCCCTCTCACTCACCCCCAAGGTCTTCACTTCATGGGCTGGGTTTGGCAGGCAGACCAACCGAACACCTGACTGCCCGCTTGACGCAACGCAAGTAATTTGTTGTGTGAGGTGAGATTCAACCTCTCATCTCGTGTATAAAGTGGTTATCTTTTAATGGAATAGGATGCGTCTATGCCTGTCCTTTCCATCAACTAATTTTGTACCGTGTTTATTTGAGTTGAATTAATAATAATTTTGTGAATATATTTTATGTTGTGAAATAAGTGTATTTCGTTTTAGATCTATAACCGATCACAAGAAGGTGAATTTATATTAGCTGGTGCTAAATTTACAAGTAAAATAATGAATGACAATGGATGCATACATTTAAGTAATTTTAAGGCTGCGAAAGGGGCGCATCCATTTAAGATCGTACATGCATTTTTTGTATCGTGCACCACGTTTGAAGCGAGAAGATATAAGGTAAGTTGAATGGAACTCCGTATTCATTGTGTATCGATTATAGTAAATTTAAAAATTGTATTGTATTACATTCGGATTGTAAGGCATTGCATGGCTTTGTCACTTGTAAACACAATAATCAGCTGATTTCCAAACTTTGACCTATCAGCTGATTGTGTATTTGTTTCAGTTATGGCTGTAATATTGATAATATAGGTAATTAAGAGATTGTTTGTACACATTTTTGTGCAGTTTTCGTAAACAGTTTGTGGAAAGGTATATTTAAAATATTTTTGACCCTTTTTTTATATTTATTATGAACAGAACATTTGTATCTATTTTAATATACTAATTACTTAGATGTATTAAACATACTTAAAATTAAAATAGGATCTACGGTGCTTTTGTTGTATTCTACATTTTATAGTATGTAGTATTAGGAAACTGAACATGGGTATAAACAACCTTAGGTAGAACTCTTAATCTAATCTGGGGCAGATTGCAGATGTCCATCGGCAGCAGTTGCCATTAACTATCAGGTGGACTGCATGCTCAAATGCTACTTCCGTGGAATAAAATAAAAACTCATTTACTGTAAAGAACTCAATAAGCTTCGAATTAATTGCTATTGGTAAAGGATGACTCCTTTACCAATAGCAATTAATTCGAAGCTACATTTTAAGCTTCAAGATCATAGATACATAGAGAAAATATTTGTTCACAGGCAACAACATGCATGTGTTTCACATGCGGGAAAACAACTGCTCGCATACACTCATGCTTGCATTGCATTTACTTCGCATGCTATAATGGACACATTCAGGAGCACAGCAAGAGCAGGAAGCATTTCCTGTATGTGGACATATGCTACGGCAATCTGTTCTGTGGACAGTGCCAAGATTATATCTATGATCGGGAATTTACTGAAATTGCTGCTAGTTACCGTTTAAAACATGCCAAGTAAGTTTATTATTGCTACTTTGATAGTTGTATCCTTTCCAAATCTATTTTAAATTATTTCCGCTACAAACCCACACTGATTGTTTGTGACTGGCTTGGTGGAGAGGTGAACATATTGGACTGACGTGTAGTGGGTTCCAACTTCAATTCCAGCCAGACAACAATTTGAAAGATGAATTTTTATTTTAGTTCTGGGTCTGGGTATTAGTGCATTCATTTTTGTGTATGTAAAAGGCACCCATATTATAGGAAAAATTCTAGTGTAGGGCTATGAATGTAAAAGGTAGAGATGAAGTGTGATGATGATTTTGGCATATGAATTTGGAAACATCTTCCTTTGTATGTTACATTGCCTGATCATAGAAAAAAATTACACAGTTATAAGCCAAAGATTTTACCATAATATCTTCTCCTTTTTCAGTTGGTTAACAATTATATGTTCGATAGTCCTTTTGTTGTTGATATTCTTCTTTTATTATATGCTCTGCTCATAATATGATTGAAGGATAAGATTGGTAATAAATTACTATGATGGCTTCCAATAGACAATTTTGTGTTTGAATTTTATAAATTTGTAAGTGTCCTATTTATATAATTGTAAGTATCTAAGGGCCCTAATATATATTATTTACACTAAGCAAATAATCTTCGACTGACTTTTTGATGGGTTGAAATCTAAATTGCTAAAGTGCATAAGTTCATTGTGCTCTTATTCATGTACCAGGAAAACTGAACTATATTATTGTAGGTATGTGGACAAATCTTTTGACAAATGTTTGTAAATAAATCTAGGGAACTTGGCATCAGTGTGCCATATACTCCATGGCTGCCCAATGCCAACGAGGCGTTAGCTCTGAAGAAGCTGCGCAAACGTCGTCTGATCAGCCCCCACACCACCATTGGACTACGGGGCCTCCAAAACCTGGGTTCCACTTGCTTCATGAACTGTATTGTGCAGGTAAGATTGTGATGTCAACATATGGCGCTTATTTATTTTGAAATATAGCAAAATCTTTGTGTATTAAGCCTTAATATAAAGTTATAAAATGCAAGTGTATAAGTCATTGACAATTTAGGGCTCCTTCACATACGCGTTTACGCAATGAAGACGCTGTGACAACGCAATCTTTACGTCGATGTGTACATTGCTACGGTATTGTCATTAATAAAATGGATTTAGAGAAAATATTACTGTTTTCTTGGCTTATAATTTTTTTTACAAAAACGAAAGAAAGAAGTGTCTGTGTGTCAATCGAACACCTACGCTGGAAAAACTCTTAGTGTGCAGGAGCCTTTAAAAATATATTTTGTATCGATTGACTCACTCTGTTATGTTTTCTCGTGATATTTTCTTTTAGAGCCTGCGATATTAAATATTGTAATGGTTGAAATCATTATTTGTTATAATGTACTTACATCCGTTGTTTCATTGACCGGCAGGTGAACTTTGCTATGAATAAATCGTCTGTCTAGCCAAAACTGCGGCTTTCAGACCTAACAATGTTTATTGGCAAGATCGAGACAAAAGACAATGAAAAAAGATGAAATGACACTATTAAAGTACTTATATAAAAGTTTCTAAAAGATGTGATATTATATACAAAAACAATTATATATTATGTAGGTATTGTTATACAACAGTATTATTATGAAGATATCAACAGTTGTTTCCTTTGATAATATCTCGCGAACTTTCCAATCTATATTGAGTAAAAAGTATACGTTTTTCGTTTAAAAAAGGCCGTTTTCCCTGTCACATGCTTTATTGCAGCATAACTAAAACACGATTTTATTTGTCTTTGTGTGTTTTAGGTAGGCACTTGGCAAATTTTGCATACGGCTAATTTGTAATTTCCATTCTATTTATCGATATACAAAACAATTTTATACTTAATTCGCTTAGCGAATTTCATTTTCCACTGAACGATATCGTGTAAAGCTATTTGCCTATGCAAGTGTGTCTCGACGAAGTGATTACAAACGCTGTGAGTGTGTTGATTCAACAGGCTCGTAACCCGTCAGGGTATAGGGATGTTAGGAATATGACATTTCGGATCTGTATACTAAATTTAATTGTTTAGGATTTTTTATTAGCTCATCTAAGACAAGTTGTAATTTCTATCCATAGGCATCTATAATCAATTCAAATAGTATTGGAGTGTTTGATCACAGTGCGTTAGTACTCCTGAGAATTAATTGAAAGCTTCCACTCGGCGTAGTCGAACTGTTTAGCTTCTCGAAGAAATGAAAGGGATAAAAAAAGGTAATAACCGACCTTAATTAGTTGGAAATGCACCGTAGGAAGAAGCGTCTGCCCTACGAATACATGTTTGATAGTTTCGATTATAATTTTATTATACTATGGATTTGTTTACGCTTTAAATGGCATATTGCAACGTTATTCCGCCGTAAGAATTGTATACACGAATTGTTTTACGAATTCAGAAGTATGAAGTTACCTAAACATGTGTATATGTAACATTATATTCGGTTATAGTTTAATAAAGGACAGTTTCGAATATCCGTTGGTTTCAAAGACAGGAACATCCCTAGCAAATTTTACACTCGTAAAACTATCTCGCTCGTTGTAGGTGCACATAAACTGTGTGCTAGGATGTGATCGATGCGTTTTGCCCTGCGTAGTAATGTGGAAGCGTAGAAAGCTTTTATTTCACTTTGGATTGAATGTAAACTAAATCATTTCGGATTTCTTTTGGTTTCGGTTACCGATACGGGGTACCATAACTTCCCTATTAGTTTAACTATTATTATTGAAACATCCTTATTATTATAATGGCGATAGAACCCTTTGTGGTTCGACTCCAGAAGCGCCACCGCCACACCTATTTCTGCCCAATAACAACAGCGTTAAGCGCTGTTTTCTTCCCGTTTGTAGGGTGTGGTAAGCGAGATATACTTATCAGAGGCATTCCAACTTAATCCTTAGTGGTAGCCACGCATCTGTGGTCTACTTCAGGTAGGATTCTAGTCTTATCTGAGGTGGATTACAAATGTCAATAGGCGGCAGTTGCCACTTACTTCTGACAGACTGCATGTTCGTTTGCTACTCCACCAAATAAAATAAAACATTTTGCCATTTTTTACCTGACTACGGAGGGTAATGTTTTTTGAATGTATGTATTTACGTACGTAATTTTCGGTATGCCCTACAGACTAAACGGCTAGATGGATTTTAATATACAAGAAATTGTTGGTTTCGTCTAAATTGACGGAGTTGGATAATCTATTATTAAACATGGTTGCTTAAAAACCCATAAAAACATCTAAAAATTACAATTTTCTTTATCGGTAACATTGTTTAAAAATAGGAATGAGTTTCAAATATGCAATGATTTCGAAAAATCAAAAGGCCTCGCCTTTCAAACTCGATTCTTTAGAGTGGGATGCTGAATTTCATGTAACTAAACTAACGTTACTTACGTAGAACTACATAGTGCTATAGATGCACAAACTGCGTAGGTAGGCAAGGATGTGATCGATGCGCTTTGCCCTGCGTAGTATCGTCGGGGAAGGGTGGGTTTGGAAATGTATATTATACTGGTGTATGCACAGCGCTTTGCCGCCCACATCTCGCCCACTGTTAAAGGTCAAACATTTATAGAGTGTCGTGCCTTTTGAACTATAAATTGAAAATGGATTCAACAAAATTTTAATTAACCTTTGCTCTATCTGTAGGTGCTTATGGAAACTGCGTGATAACCTTCCAACGCAGTCCAATATTAGACGCAGTCCTATGTTATTATTTACACGCAGGATATTGACGGTTATTAAGCAATTACCACAAAATATTATGTTTATTTGAACGTTTCGTTTGAATCTTACACTCAATAATAGATGGTCGCATAGCACGTTCGTTATATTCCACTTCTCACATTGCAAGTGGTGTCAATCAACCACTTAACATACTTGACAAATGGGAAGACGGCAGAGCGATACCCCTCGTTCAGCGGGACCCACTTAAGTCTATTAGAATTGTTTCTCAAAGTGGTCTATGTAGAGAACAGCCAGGGGTCGACTACGATTCTTAGGGGTCCGCAATCGGGGTTGAAGTATGTAATAGCTGACTCTGTTTAAGGAATTCACTTATCAATATGTAGTCATTAAAATGTAAGAGTACATTAGAAATTGATTGTTAATTGAATATCAAAGCATGCAGTCCACCAGTAAGTGGCCTCGCCTAAATATTTCTACCTTTAACTCCTTTACCACACTCTTGAAACCAGAACAGAGCAGCGCTTAATAGTGATGTTTATTATAAGGCTGAAACAGTTGTAGCGTTATTAAATTCGGAGTCGAACCACTCGAGGTCTAAAGTACCAACCGCTTACAGAGTAACGAACAATCAGGCAAATAAGGGTATACAGAAAACAAAAGCACAATCAGCAAATGGTTACGAAAGGATATGAAAACCTTTGATTAGAGCAAAGAATACCCTGCGGCCTTTGATCAACTCAATAATATATTTATTACGTACGACTCTCGGCTATATTGCGTCGTTTCTATTACAGCCCTATCGATTTTATATACCCGTTTTATTATTAATTGACTCTATTGATGCGAGGTTAAAGTATCTACTTACAGAATTCGCAGAAACGTCTGCCTGTTCCAGGTCGATTAAGTTCAGAGAATTGTGATAGGTATGGTCCGGTATGAGCACACGTCTCGTTATGTTGTACTGAATTCGTTGTAAAAGGAGTGGGTGGTGTGTTTACGTAATTGAATACGTACTTGCTTAATTTGGGAGGTTTGAATATAGAAAACGTCTTTGATTTCTGAAAACAATGAAACATGTGACAAAGGGTTGCCCTGAAAAGGGTTCGGTAATTCTATTTGAAGCTAACGTGACGAATATATTTACGCAATTTTGAATTTCGACGACCTGTTATATAATAATCGTACTGGTCTCCTATTTATGCATATAATTTTATTTGTTGGATTTATGTATTTTATTTGATAATACGCGTACCGGTCTGACACGCAGTGGACTCCGGGTTAGATCCCTGGCCACACATATCTGAATGAAAAATTTAGATTTTTGTCCTAGATCTAAGTTCCATGGCACTCACGATACTGTAAAAATCGTAGTGCGGTTTGAGTTTAAAAAACGTTATTATTTAAGCGTTATTTGCTGCATTTATTTGTGGGATTCATTTATTTATTTATTTGTAGGATTTATTTATTCGTTGGATTTATGTAACGTAACCTTTCAGACGCTAATCCACACCCCGCTCCTACGCGACTATTTCCTGGGAGAGAAGCACAAGTGCAAAGCGCAGAGTTCCGGGAAATGTCTTGTTTGCGAAGTTTCCAAGTTGTTCCAGGTAAGCTCAGCGCTATAAATAGACTTCAGCTGGGTGGAATATAATATTGATTTGCTACCACGCCCGCCCGCACGACTCTTGGGGGTTGTTTGTACTGTAATATCATATTTATCTTGTAGGTATGGCAGTGATTTGTTTTTGTTTCTCTTACAGATACACTGATAGGGCGGTAATCTTTGAAGTTATTTACAATAACTGACTTAAAGCAAACAGTACCTACTTTAGTATGGCAGTACCGAAGTCTATGTGATTCTTTATTGTTGATTAAACTTTTGTAATTTACAATATTTGTAGCATATATTCGATTATGATTGCAGAATAGGTCACTTATAACGCAATGGACTATTTACTTCGAACAATTTTGAAAAATGATAGGTTTCACAATTCCATATTCAAATAGTCAATATTGTAAGCAACTACTTCTGTTAAAGGGCCCGCTATGCTAAGGGAAAACTATTTTAGTTAGACATTTATTATTCAAATCATTAGTGCTCAGACATCATCGTCGTGAAATATTTGGTTAAATTGACGAGATGATTGCTTCATGTGTGTATCTCTTTCTATAAAATTAAATTAAATTGAAAAGAAACTTAGACATCAACATCAACGAACATTAACGAACCCCAAGTAGGATTGGAGTCCTGGTTATCCTATTGCTGAGAAGACCATAGTGGTGGAATTAACGTGTTTAACAACATTTAGTAAAACTTGTACGTTTCCAGGAGTTCTACTCGGGGAACAAGTCGCCGCTGACCCTCCACCGTTTGTTGCATCTGATCTGGACACACGCGCGGCATCTCGCCGGCTACGAGCAGCAGGATGCACATGAGTTCTTCATCGCCACCCTTGATGTGCTACACCGGTAAGTTTGGCCAATATTAATGTAGGTACTACATCGGTAAATTTGGCCCACTTTCATGTACTACTATGGTAAGTTTGGCCAACGTTTCGACTCAATGTTTGTCGATAACGATTATGTCCTATACTGCTGGGGTTTTTTATACTGTTTAAAAGATGCAAAATATGCACACGTAATAGAGTTTCTTGCGCAGTTTTTCTTCAGTCAGATATCTAAATTATAGTTTAGATTTCTTCAGAATTTGATTAATTGTGTATTCATGGTATATAAGTTAATCGAAGTTTAATTACAATCCGATTGCTTCGACGTATTATATATAAAAATTATTTGTTTTAGCCATTGCATGAACGGCGTCGAGGACACAGAGAAGAAGGAGAACGGCCGTTGCAACTGCATCATCGACCAGATATTCACGGGCGGGCTGCAGAGCGACGTCGTGTGCACCTCGTGTTCGGGGGTGTCCACCACTATCGACCCCTTCTGGGACATCAGCTTGGATGTAGCCGGACCGGGCTCCCTACAAGCTTGCCTGGAACGCTTCACCCGGGCTGAGCATCTGGGCTCTGGAGCCAAGATCAAGTGCTCCAACTGCAGAGCCTACCGCGAGTCAACCAAGCAGTTGACTCTAGAAACGCTTCCGATAGTGGCGAGCTTTCACCTGAAACGCTTCGAGCATTCCTCGCAAATCGACCGCAAGATTTCTGCCTTCGTCTCCTTCCCAGCAGAACTGGACATGACTCCGTTCATGTCGTCCCACCGCAGGGCTGTCGACAACGCGGATAATAACAACGGTCCAGGTGGAGTTTTCGAGGACAACCGGTACTCGTTGTTCGCGGTGGTGAACCACCTGGGCTCCCTGGACGCGGGCCACTACACGGCGTACGTTCGCCAGATGAAGGGCTCCTGGTTCAAGTGCGACGATCATATGATAACGCGTGCATCGCTGCGTGAAGTGCTCGATAGTGAAGGGTGAGTCTAATAACAACTTGTACTATAAAGTATTTATATAGACAGTCCAGATTAACTTCAGATTGATTCCACTTGCTTAACGTCAGTTAGTTTGAAGGAGTTCTGTTGTAATTTGAAAAATTTAAGTTGATATATTTGTTGAAAAAAATTGAAAGCAAAAGGTGTCGTAATGAAATGATTGTTATAGACATTTTAATTTACTAAGGGTTGGATTAATTTACTAGCAGTGATAGCCTAGTGGTTGAATCGCGGTCTCTCAGACGATGGGTCCGAGGTTCAAACCCCAGGCACGTACCTCTGATTTTTCGAAGTTAAGTGCGTATTATAAATTAATTATCACTTGCTATAACGGTGAAGGAAAACATCGTGAGGAAACCTGCACACTTGAGTTCTTTGAAAAAAAAAGTTCTCAAAAAGTGTGTGAAGTCTACCAATTCGCACTTGGCCAGCGCGGTGGACTATGGCCTAACCCCTCTCACTCTGAGAGGAGACCCGTGCCCAGCAGTGGGACAGTAATGGGTTGACGATGATGATGATGGATTAATTTTGGTTTACATTATCTCAGACGTGTTGTATGTCGTTGACCCACAGCTAGATGGGGATATCTTATCAGGAGGGTCCCCTCTTACACCTCAGACTTGCAAAAACAACTTTCAGAAGCCCTCGCATTAACTCTATGATACATTCAAGAGATACAGTTCATTATTATATGCATTTTTTGTGTTAATATAAGTCCAACCTGCAATGAATATAATAAAAAATATTTATATCTGCATTTTATAGTTTAAAAAAAAAATAAATACAAATGTTTTGTTGTTATTTTTCCAGGTACCTGCTTTTCTATCACAAGACCGTGCTGGAGTATGAATGCGACGTGTCGTAAGCAGCCCAAAATAAACGATCAGTTAGCATACTTAGTCCAAATATTCAACTTTAATGCGCGTTTTAATTTGGACTTGATATTCTATGGTCTGTTCTCACAGGTCCAACTGGTAGATCAATCTGATCTACAACCATAGATAAAATAATGGCCTCTACAGACAATCTAAGTCAATCAACTAGCAATTTATAAATTAAATTGGATTGATAAATTAGATCAAATACGCAAATCTTAAATTAAATTGAACACATTGAACGCGAATACTATGATTGCGCATTTTACTTTCCAAATGACAGAAAACTGGCATTACAAAGGAAAAATAACTCATTAATGTCAATCAAGATTATTACTTAGACATATGATTAATGAGCTCTGCCGATCTATTTGTTCAAGTCACGTTGGCTGCGTCTTGACCAAGTAAATGTGGAGGCCTTATTAAAATTTTATTTACGTCTTATAAATTTCAATCAATCGTATACCTAGTTGTATAAATTATGTCATATCACATGAGTTTTGGTGTAGATTTCTTTTTAGTTCAATTAAATCAAATTGTATATTTAACGTATACATCAAAGTCATATTTCTTCTCGTGATATTAGAGTGTAGTTAAATTTTTTCGATTATCCAATTCAATTCTTTTTCACAATCAATCACGAATTTTTTAGTTTTAAGCTTTAATTTTTGTTGGCAATATATACAAAATACATAGATCAATTTCTGTGTATTTTGTATATAACTGTAGACATTCTATTGTAACCAGTACAATTATTATTATGATCCTATTATATCCCTTGACTGAAACAATTCTCAACTATATCATTATGTTCAAATGTTCATGTTGTAATGAAGTGAGTAACTGATAATTGTGTTTGTAAAGATATGTGAGTATGTGTAGGCAAAGTAACCAATACACTAATAATGCAAGCCACATAAGTGAAATAGATCTTATGTAAAGTCACGTTAACAAAATTTGCTTTATTTCATGTAAGAGATGCGCTAAAAGCTTAATAAATAAGAAATAAAAGCGTTCTAGAGTCACAGCTGTCCTTGTGTTGTGGGTGTCCCGAATGTACTTAATGATAAGGATACGAACACCCAGAACATAAATCTGACTGAACGCTCACGTTTTTGCGCTAACATGCGTATTTTTTTTGCAACACAATATAGTGTATTCATCTAGGCTTTTTATTTCTTATTTAAAATTGCTACTTCTGCTCAAATCGTATAGTATAACTGAATAGCGTTTTGTCCATACATCTTTTTGTCATTTGACTTCACAATAATATTTAGAGATACGTTAACAGAGTAAGCCTTGAGAAATGACCATCTCTAATGAGTATACGTGGTTATTTCGCCTATGGAGCAATGTGTGTCTGCAAATGTGCTTTTTTCAATCTGGTCTGTTGCTGGACATAAAAACAATTTATATTTACGATGTCTTTAATGTTTCTTATATTTTTGTAATTCCACGAATATATGATGTAATTTTGGTGATATTTATTCTTACTGTACAGAACTAAAACAACACTTTATGTACAGAACAAATAATTCAATCTACCTCGCTGTTTATGTTTAATTTGCGTTGACAGAAATAATATTGATACAGCACTTGTATTGTAGATAATTTTTTATTGAATCTGTGTAGATGTAGCCTACAGGATCTATGCACACGAGCGCAACATAACATACTTATCCTATACTCTTTAAATCTAAATGTTAATCGTCTATAAAGATCTTATAAAATAAAACCGACTGACAATATAATAAAGGTCACATTCGTTTATTTCAATTCAAAAACTATAGATTCATATTTAAGATTGATTTATTGGTACATATGTAAACAAAATTAGTTTCTTTGACAAATAATACAAAAGAACAATTCTTATGACTAATGCAGGCGTATTGTGTGACCATTATTATATTGTAAGTAGCAATAAAAAGTATTTGTTAGTCTCTATTAATAAATTGGATGTAAAAATAATTTATTATGTGCGTATTATCTACGTGTTTATGTATATGTAATTAATATTGGTTATAATGTAATATTGGATATATTATATCGTAGATAGAAGGATCTCAAGAGGGCTGGTCGCGGTTACAACTACAATCTCACGTATATCCTTAGATCTCAATTATTGACCTATTTCTCGTTTTTAATTGTAGATTACCATGAATTATATAGCTGCGGTCATTGACTTTTTTAATGTCTAACAAATAAATGTGGCACGTAGGCACTTATAGGTCTTCACTTTTAATCATTATATGTCTAGATTAAAGATGTCACTGCCACGTATTTTTCTGCTTATAGCATGCAATGTTGGGGCGTTTGATAGCAAATGAATTATTGTACATTAGATAAACAGTCAACGAAGTTTGCTACTTCTATTATAGAAGGAATTTTGTTTATTATTAAGTTATTGCGTACACTGCCTAATGTGTTGTCTGCCCATACGACACACACATGACACTGAGTGAAAGGTAACATCGAACCAATTATTCGATTTAATTTGTCCCCCAGCATAGAGAGATAGTGTTAGGTTATATTTCTCCGGCTTAAAAAATGTGCTACATCTCACTTGATTTTCATAGCATTCGAGAGAGAAAATTACAAAGGATTATATATAAGGACACGTAAAGGATAAATGAAAACATAATTAATTCTTTTAAAATATATCAAAAATATTGGCAGATGTTTTTGCCATATTTTTTGCTGACGCCCTATGGTCTTTGCTCTCTTCTAAATTTGTCTTACTGGACGTAGCACATTTGCTCTTTAAGCCGTCGACATTTAACTAGAATCTATTATTCAATATCTGGATGTACGGGTCCGGGCCAGCCGGTAGGTTAGTTAGTAGTTACAATTAATGTATAATCATAAATTATTCGACACAACCGTCACAGCGACGGCCTTGTACGTGTTATATTTCGTTCATGTGTATGATAATTGGTTTAAGTAGTTTGTAACCTATGACTGAATTGACATTAGCTTAATGTGATATTTAATATTTATGACTTCTATTTTAAACGTAGTCTGTATTAGGATTTATTTCGCCAGTTTTCCTTTCGTCACGCTTGAGCTACTAGCAAATCCGGACTTGATGTTATATTCCTATATATGGACTACACTAAGCTTGTAAGTCGGTTCTCATGTGTTGGAGCGACGTGTATAAGTAGATGTTGGGTCCTCAGACTCGTAAAATCTAAATTTGGAGCAAAAGCGTCGATATCGAATTTGGGTGCTTTTCCATCAGAGATCAGCAGGATATCTGAGCATTGGATGTGTAAAATCCACCAATAGGATTACTTAAAATTATTCCATTGAATTTTACATACTTACATCCATAGTTGAGTTACCCGCACATTTCCAGTGCAGAAGCACCCTTATCCAATAAAGCAGCTTACGTTTTCAGACGTTGCTTCTGAGGAACGTAACATCGGAGCTATTTTAAAAAGCATTAAATATCGTCTTTGTAGTCGCTTTGTTGCGACAAAATATGTCTATGCGTGTCGCTTCACAATATAAATGTACATATTTCCAATTGGAGCTTGGACAAATCTATCAAAAACTTTGCACGAGAGTAATTTTAAAACACATTCAGAATTTTGCTAGATGTGTTCTCGTTTACACGTACAAAGCTTACGTATACGTTTACTATAGAATCTTTGAAGGTACAACGCGTCCGCCATAAGCCATAAAATTTGCTAGTCTCAAGTCCCCATTTATTTGCATTTACTAAATAGTTTAGTGATTTGGATCCGAGCCTAAGCAAGCTAAATATGTATGTACTAGTTCATAATTATGATGATGATGTGATAGAATCCTTATTGCTATTTTGCATAATCAAACTAAATTTCTATTTGTATTATAAATTGATCAAATTGTATTTGAATGAAAATTATAATGTATATAAATACATACATTGTGGTAAACCAGTAGTGTAGTAATGAATGTAAGCATACAGGAAGTTTGTTAGGTGTCATCCATGTATAGAATATCTAATTTAATGTAAACGGTGTTAAAAATATTACTAAATCACGACCTTTTTCCCTTACTAAGTGTCGCGATTATTATTTTTATGCTTACAAGTTTACCAATGATATCTTGTCTGAATATCGATACTATCGTGTATATGAACTTTCGATGGAAATAAAAATTATAATCAATTTAAATGAATAACATTTATTTATTATATTACCCCGCTAGGGTTTAAGAAAGATAATAAAACAAGAATTTCATAACATGACACTATAATTTGTATATCACAAAAAGGAAATGCTTGAAGCAATAATCAAATAACAATTACAAATGTATTTTCAAACATTTTTATATCATGGCAGACTGTTATACATAATTTTAACAATTTAGTATATTTTAAACAATTTGAGTATATGATTCGAGTTAATAAATTACAAATTTCTATTCAGAAGCCAATTTAGTGGACGATTCCACACTATCACACCATTTAGTCTCGCATCGTTGATTTACATTGTTCAACTACACTTAACTTTTTAGTCTTTGCCTTTTCTAATCATAATATATTTTAATATAATCATTACAACATAATTAAAATTTATATTGGGTATCTTCAGGTGACTTAGTTTACACAAAAATAAAAGATATGTTATACATATATATTATTGTCAATTTATATAATATATTCTATATTATGTTTTACATCTAACCGAACTATCTGATAACTCGATAAAGTTCACTAAAAAGCAATATGTCTAAGCTTACAAACCCTTACATACCTTGTAAGTACTAAAAGGTTATTAATTAAAAATGAATATATTATTATGCTCAATATTCCATGAGAAAGCAGTCTACAGATCTATTGGTAACAGCAAGATGACTGTTTGATTTTGTGCCTAAAACTATGTATTGTTGAGTTCAAAACTTAAAGCATTGTGAGACACACATGGTTAATATGAATCCCAATAAAGTACCATGTTGTAATAGTCGCCCGATTGAGATCGATTTTGTTAAACGCAGAGATTATTACAAACTTAATATACATGTTATATTCCGAGTTACTACTATTTGTCTAACAAAACTAGTGTGAAACAGTTGGCATATAGACTACGATTAATGGTATCTACTGCTATTGAATTCAATGTGTAGTAAGGTTTAATCAATGATAAATATCAGATATCAACTGTACTTTCTAATCAAATGTAGCTTCGTAACCACCTCTACACATTTACTTTGAGAATTTCAGGAATATACTATATTTTTTTAATTTTGTGTTCGTTTTAGACGCCTTTATGAGATCAATGATAATATTTTACGGAAATAACGTTAACAGCCAAAAGCTTATTGAACTGACACCTAAATAAACTACTTGACTTTAAAATGTAAGTAAAATAATTACACAATAAAATTGGTTAAAATTTTTGTTAGTTCATTATCATACCAACTTATAATGCAAATTAAGAGTATTACGGCTAAAGATATTGTTTACGTCTACATGCAAATCGCATTAGGGAATATGGTATTAGAAATGAACAATTATTATTTTTTCAGTGTTTAAGGGTTCATAAAACGTTTACGCATGTACCCATAAGAATGTAGGTCTGCGATGTCCTTGAGTTCATTATCATAATTTTGAAAACACTTGAAAAATTTCAAGAAAAGCGTGCGTCCACCACAACCTCCTAACTTAATATACTAAAATTCCAACCACAATAACTGCCTGATTTTTTTTATAATTAACTCCGTCTTTAGACTCATCAGTTGGTATCCGTTTCTCATCTTATTTCCACGTCACCTAGTCGTAAACAATATCGCAGCCTATCGATCTAGTTGTCTTTAGCGCCAGCGGGCGGTTCGTCCAGTAGGTTTTCCAGCTGCTTGACGTCTGTGACGGGCAGCGAGCACGCGTACCGGCGGCACACGTACGCGGTGGGCACGTCGCCCGCCGAGCGGATACGGCTCAACACTGTAACGTATTAAACACGTGAAGTGTACTCAATTGAGTATTTTAATATAGAAATGTGTGTAATGTGGTGAGCTTGGGTGTAGTTGCGTGTATCTAATGAATTGATATAAAATTTTGGCTTTATTACTAAATTTCAATTTACATTTAGTAACAGAGCCAAATTTTGATCATTTGATCATTGAAATTGAAATACTTCATAATTTAAAAAAACATGTAGTAACGCTTGTATAAAAATTTTGCTTTTTAATTGACGATTAAAATTGGGGCATTACATTATTGTGCCATAAAAAGCACGTTAATATATTAATGTATTTATCATTATTCATAAATTAACGGGGACATCATTACATTTACCTCAAAACTGTCATATCGTTTGTCCTGTAAAGTTATGAAATGAGAGAAAAAATGGCGTTTCTAAAGCTTCACAGCGATACATTGTTAATATGATGCGCATTCTGTATATTTTACATTTGCAAGCATGTTATATTTATGTGTATAGAATAGTGAGTTGACTGGCCACGTTCCAATGATTACAAGCACACAATATTTGTCTTTGAGCCACAGCCAGACAGCATAATGGTCTTCTATTAAATAGTATGTGACTAAATTTCATAAATACCTACAGTCTACAAAGTACAAACAAAAAATATTTTTAATTTTGGATGATGTTTCTCAATTGTGTAATAATACTTATCTATCTAATGTCAAAATTAGTAACGTAGGACATACTATAGTCAAGTAGTTTAGGCACTAATGTTGAATAAATGTTGGTTATATCATCGCAAACATTTTTTGTGAATGTATTATTATTATCAAGGCCGAAGGTTAATCACATATGAATCAAGTATAAAAAATAGTACGATTCAAGCCACTAGCGTCTAATCAATGATATGCGTCCAAAGGACGCGTGTAACATTCTAATGTAACTATATTAGTTTACGACTTGCAAGTACACTGAATATAAAATGGTATTACTAGTAACCAACACAAAAAAATTACACTGACTCACATACGTGGGATTTATCGGATGCTTCGGTGGAGGTGAACTTACTCTCAAGTTTTAACCACGATTTAATCCAAAAATCGTAATCCAGTCTAAGCATAGGCGAAGTGACCAAATAATACGACCAAAAGTAATTTTAAATTCAAGGGATTTTCATTGCAGACAAATTGCAGGTTTTATAACAGAATCTTGATAAGATTTTAATCTAAGCATATGTAATACACGTCTGTATTAACAATTTTAGTCCAACCTATGCAATATTTCCCTCATACGAAATTGAGAGATCCGAGAAAAGTTTCATATATTCCAATCATTACATTGAAAAAGATCCATATATTGAAAAATGCTGTACATAGCTCAACTTATAATGGACGAATGTAATGATCAGCTTGATACGAGTGTTTTTGTCGAATCGTTTCCCCGTAAATATAATCCTTTGCCACTGTCTGTGGCGACTTTTCGCAACTCATCAAGAGATGGCGCCACCGTGTTCTGAATCACACTATCGAAATTTTCCCAACATCTTGTACACATACAAGCCCCGGACTGAAACGGAGCACGGCCGCTCCCCGAATATGATCACCTATCCCGGAGGGAGATCTCCCTTTAAGAAAATAATTTATTACTGTATTTTGATTTAACAGCCTGTTGTACCGTTAATTAAGTTACTATTATTATTGTTATTATTGAAGTGATAGCTTAGTGGTTGAATCACGGCCTCTCAGTCGAAGGGTCCGAGGTTCAAACCACCTCTGATTTTTCTAAATTATGTGCGTATTATAAATTAATTATCACTTGCTATAACGGTAAAGGAAAATATCGTGAGGAAACCTGCACACTTGAGTTCTTTAAAAAAAAAAGTTCTCAAAAAGTGTATGAAGTCCACCAATTCGCACTAGGCCAGCGGGGTGGACGCACCCAGCAGTAGGACGATAATGGGTTGCCGCTGTTTCCTTGGTTTACAATAATTTTTGTATTGTATTTCATCACTTCGCCTACGCATCCCCTATGCCCACACACCCCATCAGCCGGTGTACAATAAAGATTTTTGATTGTATTGTATCCCATCTTCACTTATATATACGCAATCCACACCCCATCAGCCGTGAGCCTACAACACAAGCAGAACATTAGAGCAGTGGCACCCAAACTCACGTATGTCGGACATACCGGCGGGCGCCCCCCCCGCCGGGGGGGGCCCCCCCCCGCCC
>DWRA01000965.1:0-19677 GCA_018250295.1 Spathilepia clonius | reverse complement strand
CGCCATGAAATTACAATTTCAAGATTCAATAAGCGGGAAGAATTAATTACAGCTGTGGATTACAAGTAACGGGACTTGGGTCAGTTAGTTATTTGGTTTTGAGAACGAGTCCAAATAAAAGAAAGCATAACTTAATCACGTACATATTTTATTTTAACGCTATAAATGCTACATTGGAATTTAAATAACAGTTAAATAATATCAGAGAACATTTAGATTACCCGCGGATAACAAATTAATTACCACGTACTGGATGAATAGATTATGCTTGGAGGATAGACAACTCTCCTATAAGAGGTTTACGTTTAGAAAATAATTCACTAAAGTAAATAATAAACGTGGAAGCCCCAATTATTTACGAAAATTAGTCTTGTTAAATATCGGCACTTGATAATTTTAACTTTCGTCTAGGTATTAATTTTATTTTTTAATTAACGTCGAGAAAATCCTTGCGTCCCCTGAACTTGGCTGTAAGGTTATATTGACCTTTGCTTGCTCCGTTAGAAGTAATTTGAAAACTTATGAAATGGCGGGAAAGTAACTGTCAGAAACAAATACCTATAAATATATGTGAATTTGAAATCGAGTGGGCTAAATGTTACGTAATATGTTTAATTAATGAAAAATAAGACTGATACGTGTAAAATAATATTTGTATCCACGTATAAATGGTAATGGTAACTAGAAGTGCATATAAAAAAGCCACCGAAAGCCTGAACAGTAGCGACATATCACAGAACAATATTATTGGTGTGCCACCATGGTGTTCTTCAGGTTAGTAGGTATCTAGTTAATAATAATATTTTTATGTATTTTATAAGTTCTATCATAAATAATAGTAAAAAACTTAATCAATTTGATTATACTGTGAACTTATATGAAATTAATAAATCATTGAGGACGCTGTATTGTAAAACGTTATATCAACATTGATAAGACGTGTTCACAAAGAAAAAGCATTATTTTAATTACATATTAATAAAGCTGAGAATATTGTTTTGTTCAGAAATTGCGCGTTAATCTCAAAATGCGTTTTTCATTAAACTTCGCGAGTAATCCTTACGACCTCGGAATCCCAAGGATAAAACGAGCAAATACGAAAATGGATATCCTTGTGAAATATAGACAGAACAACGTAATGGAGCCCTAATGTAAAATAAGCACTTCCTGGTATTACTGTGAAGTAGATTTTATATGACCAAAGATGTTTTTTTTTTTGCTCGGCGTCCCTATAGCTGTTTGAATCCCAAGAAGAAACCTTTGAATTTTAAAGTTTGTATTAGAAATAAATATTAAATGCTTTAACGGTGAAGGTAAACGGACATGCCTGAAAGTTCTTTAAAGCAAAAGTTGTCAAAAGTATGAGAAGACTATCAATTCTTGCGTATTAAGTAAATAATTAAGACAAGTTCGTCCTTACTGTTACCTTACCGTGACCTTATTCATAATATAGAAGTGATTCCATCCACCGATTTTTCCTACCTAATTGTTTCGTGAATATTGTGCCATGTACAAATGTTAATGATAAGCTAAGTATACACGTCACATGCATAATTGCACTAATTCGTAGGTGGCTCGAGATTAATACAATTGATATGGCCTAGTCGCCAGTAGCACACTATGTAATAACATGCACAACGGGCGAACGCTGTAATAGTGGCTTACAATGTCTGCAACCAATTGGAGTTGTATTGCAATAATAACTATTCCAAGTCCTACTAATTGCTAGTTATTTATAGTCATATAGTAGTAAATGTACTCATATTCAAGATGATATAGAGCTTCGCTCAAATTGCTATAGCTTTTATATAGTTACTAGCTGCACCCTGCGATTTCAGCTGCGTTAAAAAAATTGCAGGACGATCATATATCCGAAATTGTATACTTTCAACAGTTTTAATAAAATGGGACATGCGCGGTAGATTTCGTGGGTTTTAATGTTTTACGTGGAAACCTAATAAGTTTTCTAAAATAAAAGTACCCTAAGTTACTCTTTATTATAACTGCTACCTACCAGTGAAAGTCCCGCAAGAAACAGTCCAGCTATTCCAGATATTAGCCGGAACAAACAGACAGACAAAAATTGTAAAAAATTCATTTTGGTATATAAATTTAGTAAAAAGCTATTATTTTAATATTACAAATAGATACTTCAATTTTATTTAGTTCTATAAATATATGGATTACTTAAACTAACCTAACGGTTAACAATTCGCTAATTGGTAATGGTAAGAACTCTTTTAACCGCAATCGCAAACAATCGCACTTTACACCTGGGAAAGACGTATGTGCAGTTTCATTTAATGTGAATATTATTAAGTAATATTGACATTAAAAGTAGACACTTAATATTATTAAGGACATATTAAAATTTTGTTATCACTGTAGTTCATGTAAATTGTACCAAAATAATTTCATATTATCTCAATGTGGACCATGGGCTTTTGTAACGAAACCCAAATAGAGCAGGAGTCCATTAGTCTCATATGTTTTAGTTTACCTTGCCGCACCTGATACCGGAACACAGCAGTTTAAGTTACCTTATTCATAATATAACGAATGGATTAAACGAACAAAACCAACATTTAACTTAAACATTTGTATTATATATATTTTTTATAATATAGAAGTAGCAAACGGCATACAGTCAATTCAAAGGTGGTGGAACCCTTTGTAGTTTGACTCCGGCGGCACCACCGCTACACTTATTTCTGCCTAATAACAGCAGTGTTAAGCACTGCTGTGTTCTGATTTGAAGGGTGTGGTAAGGAAGATAAACTTATGAGGCATTCCAACTTAGTCCTCAGGGGTAATAACGCATCTGTGGTCGACTTCATTTGGGATTCTAGTCTTATCTGGGGTGGATCACAAATGTCCAGGGGTGGTAGTTGCCACTTACCATCAGGTAGACTGAATGCTCGATTAGCAATCGAGCATTCACTGTTTTTTTTATATATAATGGAGTAGCACTCCATTATATATAAAAAAACAGTCCACCTGATGATAAGTGTCTACTACCACCCATGGACAATTGTAATCAACCCCAGATAAGTAGAGTCCTACCTGAGATTGAGCACAGATACGTTGCTACCCGAAAATGCAACCTGCTCCAAATGGCAACTGCCGCCCAAGAACATCTGTAGTCGTTCCCAGAAAAGATTAGAATCCTTCCCGGGGTCGGTCACAAATGCCTTGGTCCCTTACGTCAAGCTCCAAACCAGAACACAGCAGCACTTAACACTTCAGTAGCCAGAAGTTGATGTAGCGGGAGCTTCTACGTAATCGAACCACAAAGGGTTCTACAACCTGTAATAACTGTATACTTATACGTGTCGGATTATATAGATCAACACATAGGTAAAACATTATTACACATTACTGTTTGTATGAAACACACATTACTACATATTACTGTCAGTGTAAATTGTGCTAATCCATGAATCATTTACTAATCCAAGGATTAGCACCAGCCGTTCGTACTGAGCTAATCTACGTTTCCGTCTAACGCTATCGACTTTAACACAAAATATGCATAACAATATGAAATATTTGCCACACATGGTTTTAAAAGTTTCAAATTCACAGTCCTTTTTTCACGTTATTAGAAAAAGCTTTGGATGTAGCTCCAATAAATTTTATAACCGATTCTAAATAACATTATTTATAGGTAGTACAACTCTCTGAAGTTCGGCACCTGTGACACCAGCGCCACTTCAGCCTACCTAACTACCTACCTACTTCTGCCTAACAAGAACAGTGTTTAACGCTGCTGTGTTCTGGTTTTAAAGATGTCTCAACTTGGTCCTCAGAGGCAACAACGTATCAGTGACGGACCTCGCATAGAATTTTAATATATTCTCAGGTCGATTACAGATGTTTTTGGGCAGCAGTTGCCACTTACTGCACCACCTTTACCACCTAGTAAGTAATAACTGCCTCTCGTGCGCTAAACTGAATTACTGTCTTACTTGAGATCGGCGATACGTGCGACGACCTCTGAAGAAGAAGTTGGAATGCTTGAGTGTTAAAATCTCTGCCATAACACATCCTCTAAATTACATCAGTGCTTTACGTCGCTAACAAAACATAGCAGTTGAACTACAAAAGGTGGTGGACCTTAAAAATCATAAGTAGCGCACTCCTTGTTATGATACATTAAATTAAAGTAAAACATAATTTCCGATATTTGACCAGGTGTAAATGGGACGTCTAAAGCCAATTAAACAACAAACGAAACCTAGAGCCAGGTTTAAAGAGAAATTAAGTAAGACTACATTATAGTAGCTACATAAAATGGCGGACCGTGACTATCCGGTCAGCAGTCCCGTGACCCACAAACTTGACGATTTCACTAAATAAACAAGCTCTAAGAATATTTCATGAGAAATTCCACTGAGAGTTATCTGCTGACTGTATCTACAACATAGATTTTAGAACACGTACCTACCTAGATTCCGAAATACAAGCAAACTAGTTCAAAGCCACTGCCATACCTACTTCTGAATACTTTTGTTTGACTATGCAAAGTAGTTAAAATAAAAGAGTATGAAATTGTTTGTGCACTCATTCTAGCTATTCGGTATAAGTTTTTCAATAAAAGGCTATGAAAAGTATTATGTAAGAATTGTTTAACTAATGCATGAAGTTGCGAAGTTTACAGTTCACCTAATGTATTTTTATATTATTGAAGAAGCAAAAACCCTTGCAATGGTAAGCGAAAACTGTATCTCCTGGGCATCGATAATCAAATTTAGGTTATATAAGAGTCGTACAAGCGTTGCTAAACCTGAAGACTAAGTTGAAACGCCTCGGATAATAGTCTCCCTTACCACACTCTTCAAACCAGAGTATATCAGCGCTTAACACTACTGTTATAGGGAGAAAAAGGTGTGGCGATGCTGCCTCCGAAATCCAACAACAGAGTTCTACCATCTTCAATTATCTTACGTTATCAATTTAAAAGAAAACTGTTTACTAAATTCAAATATATCATATGAGTCCTATTTAAAAGCCATTAAAGTTAGTAAAGCTAGGTAGAAGAGATTACTTTTACAATGAACGGGGACGGTCAATGGCCATTTGCTACATATTTATTGTACCAGAGTTATTTCACATGAAGACAACCCCTGTTATATTCATGCTATTTTATAAAAATATTCTTATTTTTGTCTAAAATAAATTAAGCATTACAACATAATATACTTACTGTAACAGTCCGCATCTCCTGGGGAATCAAACTGCCCTCGAGTAAAACAATTTATGTAGAAACTCGTTTACGTTCCTACAAATTTATTTATGTTTCGCGTAATGGCGCCGTTACCTGCGTCACAATACAATAATGCAATCTAGTATTTTTTGATAGGAACGTAAATATAAACGCGTTTTATTCTCAGTTTTAAAAGCTGTGAAAATCACAGTAAATTCCCCGTGGATACCAGTTGCTGCTACGTTATAATTTAATTCACATGTAGACCAATGAGCCCATATCGCAATTAATTTTCTTTTTCTAATATACATCAACAATTACGTTATTGTTTTGTTCATATGTTTTAACATAATACGATCGAAATCATTACATTCTGGTTTCATTAATATTTCAAAACATAAATATAGCATATTTGATTTAATTCTTAAATGTAATGATTTACAGACTCAGATGTGTCGATTTTGAATACAGTTACATATGTATGTGACTAGTTTTCAATTTTATGATCCATTCAAATTCCCAGTTTACTAAAAATAAATAAATAAAAATAACACTTAGTTGTGCGAATATTGTTTTCAGCATACGATTATTTTGTTTTAAGAATTACATCCCGCAACATTTACCCAAATGTGTTTTGTTTTTACAGTGAAGCTTATTCAAACCGGTCTGATTTTAATCTATAGTTCGGATTAACATCTGTGGTCTGCGGTACGTTTGTCAACACTGAATTAAAGATTAATCGCGAAATGTTTTTAGTTTTTCAACGTACTTTAAAATAATTAACTATTTATTTTATAACTTAAGTTTAGGTAATATGTAGAGTCAATTTTACCAACTAACTTAAGTAATAAATATCTAAATAAAATTTGAGACAACCTTTAGTAGTAGTAGCAACCTGACAAAATTTTGTTCGTTTTGGTTTGAGATGCATTTAGTAATCACTTTATTAAAGGAAATATATATATATATATATAAAAAAACCTACAACAAACGGTTAAATTTATATAGCAATTGGTATGCATTGTTTCTAATTACAATATTCTAAGCAATTCAGGATTTTTTTATTATAATATCATCATTAGATTAACTTGCATACGAGCCTCGGAACTATTCAGTATTATATGTTTTCCATTATCCGTTCCTGTTAATTCCTAGCAACATTCCACTATTAGTAAAAAAGAACTGATTTTTATGTATAATATTATGTGATTCAATCTAAAATGACACGTTCTAAGTAATTATTATTTCAAACTTGACTCAATTAAATTATACTACGGCATAGTTGTGTGTAAAAATTGACTAATACGGGAAAATGTTTTTTCAATTTACCTCTTCTTACCTAAGACTTCCGGCACTTTGACTTTCTTTCACAGTGTCGGCGAAATTACCTTAGCTGTTCCTAATTTGTGACCTAAAAACCGATCCGTCGTGGTCGACCAGCTTGCATAATGCAATTGGAGCATGCCATCTGCTGACCGATGAATTATTTACGAAAGACGTGTAAAATAATAATAATTGTGTATTCAAATGTTATACTTCACCATACCATTTCACTTGTAAGATATGTCAATAGTTATATTGTGTTATGATATATCAATAGTTGTTATCAACTATAAAGAATATAGAAAAAATAAATCATAGGTGCTTAGTTTTTTTACAAACATGTTTTAGTATAAACTTCGCGAGCCTGACTTAATAGTAATTCGTCAAATACGCAGTATTTTCTATCCGTATAACTAATTATTGCCATTGCATTGTGATCAACTATAATACATACATAACTCATATTATATCTAACACATTCAGAGTTCGTTGCAAATTTAATGTTCAGCTAATATAAAATACAAACCCATTTGCTGCTTCAATTACATAATAAATTAAATAGTGCTTACTCGTAATTCACATAAAACTTCATCAAAATTTAAATTTCAAATGTAATCCCGCAATGTGTGTAAAATCTAACTTTAAACAAATATCATATTCCATTAAGCATGCATACAGCGTATGAAAAAAGATGTCTGACGCGTTCCAACCAAAAGTGGTGAGCAGAGATGAAAATTTAGAACATTAATTATACGGCACTCCGCACGCGCTAATCAAATTAGAGAACAGGTAACCATAGTCCATTTCGTTTTGAGCAGGAAAAGTTTATGAAAGGCGAAAACCACGGCGTATATTGTCGACATGGGAAGCTACCTCGTACCCATTAAGAGAAAACATATGGGAATATCTACACGACAGAAGTAGCCATTTTAATGACAACAGGGCACATACAAAGAAACCCAAACAGAAGGTTAAAATAAAATGCAGCGGACGAAAGCCAATAACGTTACTTATTTTAATTTTCATCGGATTAGGATTAATTGGTTAGTATATCTTTACTCAATAAATATATACAATCAATACAGGCAAATGTAATTAAAGCGTCTGTCTGTGTTTGACTTATTTACCAAATCACAAAGTTAGAGTTAATTAAATTATTTATTTTCAATTAAATTATTTAACTAAAGCACTAAATGTCCAAATGTTTTAACGTCACTTTTTGCAACATTGTATCTTATTATTACCAACCTACAAAATGATGGTAAGCAGTGGTGCCATAATTGATAAGGTGTGATTTTTTATTTCGAGCGCTTTTTTATTTCGTAATGTTCCATATATCTTAAAAATTAGTAAACTGCAGTCGTCCGAAAAAAGAATTGTTGCTACTTTCCCCCTAATACAAATGACTTTATTAGAACTAACACATTGAATATAAAGAAAAATACTATAGTCAATAACCAGTATTATTCAAATACGAATTTTTGATAGATAATATTTATTTAAGAAATCAAATTTCTGCCACTTAAAACATCATTACGCATTTAAATTTGTTTCAGTACCATTTTGGGCTCCGGGCAAAATGCCGAAAACTGAATTACTAAAAACAATTCTCCCGGACATCAAAATGCTGGGTTTTGGTAAGTGTTTAATCGTCGGGTGCTAAAGAAATTAAGATTGATAAACTGTTCAATACAACACTTAATCAAAATGAACAAGGCGATTTTCCCCTACGATACACTAACATTAAGGAAACCGCTCAAAGAAAAACAAACTTATAGAAAGTTTTCCTCTTTTTACCTCACAAAGAATAACCGGCAAGCATTTTCTTCGATAAATATTAAACACCCAATTTCCTGTTGTAAAAACATAACACTAAGTACCTACTTTCATCAAATGATGTAAAACTACAGCTTTGATGTAGTTCGAAGTAAGTATTATCATTTCTCTAAACATTGAATTGACGCTTTTTTGTTATACCTATATGTAATAGTAGCAATCGAACATGTACTCCACCTAAAGACAAGTGGACACTGCCGCCTAAGAACATCTGTAATCAACCTCTAATAAGATTAGATTACCAGAGATCAACCACAGATGCGTTGATAAACATGTTGTGTTAGTATGTCTGGAGAAAGTAGACTCCACACGTTCCAAGTCAGTAAAGAGACTGTGACACCCTTTACCACACGGTTTAATCGAAAATACAGTAGCGCTTAACACTGATATTATTAGGTAGAAATAGGTGCATGTGTGATGCTCACGGAGTGAAACCACAAATATTCTATTATCTTCACGCTTAGACCTGCCAGAAATATTTGTAATAGTGAGATCGCCATGTATAATTTAGCCATACCGCAACATGGAAATACTGTTATATACAACTTTAAAGTCCAAAAGTATTAAATAGTAGGTACTTTACCTTAATATTCCAGTTTGATTCTCAGGGGCTAAAGCTCAGTCACTCATCTATGATCAGTATCTGAAACTCCTGTTCTGTTAAGCATTGTGTGTAGATTAATTATATTACTACGTATGAAATAGTTATTTTTATTTTCTTAAAAAGTTGGTAGTACTTTTTTTGGTTCGACTCCGGCGGCACCAAAACAGATAACAAGAGTGGTAAGTGCTGATATATTCCGGTTTGAAGGGTGTGGTAAGGGAAACTTACAACCTCACCACACCACATAGGACTCTAATCTTATCTGGATTTATCACAGATGTCCAAGCGGCAACGGTCACTTATCATAAGGTGGACTGCATGCACGTTTGCTACCTCCATAAAATAAAAAAAGACTTCATAATCACAGGGAAGCAGGTCGCCGAGTTACACTAATTTGGCAAACATTCAAATGCAGATCCTTGAAATCTGATCACTATTATTCAATTCCTGGCAGTGAAACTGTCCTTCTGGATATTCGATTTTCATATAAATTTCCTTCGTATTACTGATTCAATTATGACAGCAACATAAAAAGAAATAAACTATACTCTTCGTCTACTCAAAATAAAAACAGCTTTCTAATAAAAAACCCGATCAGGTACACAGATTGATTTCAAGTCAAATTTTGACAAATATTTACAAATGTACTTTATAAATTACTTATACCGAAGTACTATACTAGTTAAAATAATAATTATACAAATATTCCCTAATAGTATCAAAAGTTAGCCCTAAATTAAGATCACGTCCGTCACCACACGACTCTATAAAATAAATAACTCCGAGTAAAAGCGATTGTAAAGGAATTCTCGGAAAGTACAAATTGCTAAATAATTCCCAGTTTAATGCTTTATCGTGTTATCGTCCTGTAATCGTTCATGGGTGGAATCCAATCCAATCACTGTTTCGAACTTTTTTCATTCGTTTCCAGCAACTATGGGAATTAATCAGAGCCATCGTCTGTATTATTCCCACGGGTCATTTTCCGTTAGTAGATGAGGGCTTTTATACTCAATTTAGTACATGACCGCGGGATTCAGAAATCTCAACTGTTTCGTCAGATTTTGATAACTTTCATGTATCTACTTAAGTTGTTTTAAGTGATACATAGCAATTGTGTGAAATGATCATTGCACCAAATATCATACTCCTATTTCTAACCAGAAGTTTATTAAACACGCTTTTCTACCCCCTGAAGACAACAAAAATATGTGTGACAGTAGTGTCATTGTTGTATAACGAAAAGGTCTACCTATCTTGATACCCTACAAGGCATTTAATTCTGAAATAGAAACCAAGATATCTACCAGTAAAATATCTGTGTATATCGGTCCAGCTGTTTCAGAGAATATCCAGTACAAATAGACAGACAAACAAAAAACATTGTGGTAGTGATTGTTTTTTATACATGCCGTATGTTCTTAAAGATGTTCTTTAGTAAAAGAAACAGTTCTTTGAACATTAGAAGCACACATAAGTTTTATATAGAAACAAAAATATTTTATTACTATAATAATTTGTCAATATTTCGTTTTAGCTGGTTTTTCTTCTACACCTGTAACCGAAGAATGTTGCCAAAAATTGAGGCACCTAAACTTGTTATTATCGCGAATTGAACAAGAATTACGGTAGGTATTCACCCACTAAAATTAATAATTTATCCGTGCTAAATATTACAGCTATTTGGATTTCCAAAGTACTTAGCATAGGTATTCTACGTCTCTGTTTAGTAATACACTACTTTATCATATTTAAAGGCATTAACAAAATGATAATTTCAGGAATACACTCAAAGTAAGGCGAAAGTTCATGATTAGTTCACCACATATAAAAACAAGTAAGTTAAGTAAGCAGTAAGTACATTATTATTATTGACCCACTGTTTAAAATATATTCCGACCAGTCTTGCAAGCTTGACCAATCATTGTAGTAGGTAGGTAGGACGTAGATTTTATTCACGATATATGACTTGTCTATTAAAGATTTTACCTATTTCTACCTTCTAACAGCAGTGCTCCTATTTGCTGAATACAGTGTTGTACATAAGTCAAATCCGCTTTATCCAACCTATCCATCTTACGTCTTCCAAAGTCTTATTACGTCTGTGATTGACTTTAGGTACTTACTTACTACTCTTGAACCATATAGACCTGGTTAAAGATTTTCGTGGGCAAAAGTGACTAATTATCATCAAATGGATTATAGTAGTTACATACTCGTTTCATATAAAAATATGAAATGTACCTTATAAGTCATTTAAAACGTGGTAGGATAAAAAGTCAAAAGTATTGCATCTCTGACCACGAAATTGAGATACTAAGTCATTTCGGTTTAATTTAATAAGTACATAAACGTCTGTTTAACTGTCTAGTTACCCTACATAATTGATCATAATACTACGACGTGTAACATCTTGTAGCAATGAATAGATAATTTTAAGCCGCTTTACCATGTACGTTAAAATTACGACACGTGGAATTCATTACAAACGATTTCAACACTTATGTAACTTTACCAAACGGTTGGTTTTAGTAAATACGTTCGCAATAAACCTTTACTCAGTTTAGTATTTATACACAACTGTAAGAGGAGCTGGGTTTCAATATCTTATATTTAGGTCAATTTCAAGTGATTTAGGTGTATTGAGAGATTCTGACTTGAATGAGTTAGTTTTATCAACTTTAATTAATAAAATGTTCATCGAAAATTACTACGGTTATAGAATATTCAAAATTCATATATTAATAATTGGCACTCAATTTATTTTAGTGCTTTTGAAGCAAGGTATATATGGAAGGGATATATGGGGTTTGGACAGTATCGCTAATTCGCCGTTTCAATATTTTAGAAAGAGTTTCTGTATGCCACCGCTATGTTTGTCTGTATGTATGTCCGCAATTTGCTGTAAAGATTTGGATAGGGTTTTCGTCATTTGGAAAGCATATTTTACAAGCGAGGTTTTATAAAGAATTAAAGAGAGAAAGAAGAAAAGAAAGTTCACGACTATGCTATACACCTGAAAATAAACGTCTGTTAGTAACTACTGCTTATGGAAATCTGTAATCAACTGTATATAGGATTTAATTCCTACATAAAGACGGTCACACTTGCCACCATGGGGTTTAAGAACGTCTCATATATGCTTGTATGAAACACACCGCTGTTAAAAGGCAGAAATAGATGGAGCAGGCAGTATCACCGTAGTGCCACCGTAGTGGGATTCTGCTACTTATTCTATCATTATTTCTTCTGCTTATGATGAAATAAACAGAAAAATAAACATTATTCTCAACCTTTTTAATTTTTGTAGAACAAACAATGGATAACTTGCCTATGAAACGTTTAATTCATGGTGCTAAAGCAATCATGGGTAGCAGAACTAAAGAGTGGGGTACCCAAGTAGCTTTATGGGGAGTGGTTCCACTGTGGCGTACTGCGCCATCGCCAGATACAATACTTGCCTCGAAGCAACCAAAGCCTTCTGACTGCTGGCCATTTAGGTAAATTACTTAAAATATGTAATTAGTGACATCGGTATAAATAAGTACGTACCTATCTATAAACTTTTTATTATAAAGGAATCATTTTGAATATTTCGGTGGTTACTGTAGTACAATATTGATTAATGATATCTACCTTAAAATAGATATCTACGTAAAATAATGAAGGTAAATATTATTCAGTGGCGTACCCTAGAGCCACTAAAGGGGCAGGTTGAATTTGCCGCCCAGAAGATAAGTCGACGGGAAAAAATGTCTTCGTGTAAAATATGATGTGTGAAAAAGTAAATAGCTCTTATTTTTATTTCTGTTTAAATATCAGTTAGTTTTATCGCCTAAACCTAATCGCATCGTTTAAAATGTGATTTATTAAGTTTAGACGTCTCCAAAAGTTTCGCCCGGCACTAGACCCCTCTATATTTTTTCGACACAAAGGTCCAGTATTAAATATATAAAAACATTCTTGGGCATTTATCTGGAAAACATTAGATATATACTAAAGTTAAATACTATTTTACAGTTTAAGTAAAAAATACATTCTTTAAAACAAAAAAGGTACAAAAATTTCGATGAAGCATATAGCAATATATATATATGAAATATTTAATTATTTATTTTTAATTAGTCTAGTCAATCAGTATTTGTATTTTATACCATTTCTTATTAAATATATCAAACTTTATTTTATTACTCAATTGTAGTTTCATATATCAATAGGTACATGACTCCAATGTACGTGCGTCAATAATAACAAATTACTATAATAATAGCTAATTAGTAATCTAATTGTTAAGCAATTAATTTAGACATGTCATTTAGGTACATCAAAGACTTAGTAATTACAACTAACATTGCTAACTATAGACTACGTTATATACCTAAGATGTGATTTTCATAAACATAACGGTATACTTTCCTAGCAATTAAAAAAAAAATCAAACTTAATCTACTATTTGGAGCAAATTGGAAAACTTAAAAAATCGCAGTCTGTGGAATACTACTAAGAAGAATACTAAATGGAGTTCTGTTCCTGAGAATTAGAATATCTTGTATCCTAACAAACATGAACCGCTTACTTTCAAAACAGAATAATTATGGATAGATACCTGTATTTACCCCATTCAGCTTAGATAATAATGTAGTATAGTTTGAATAGGTATAAATTACAGGAACCTGCACGTTGTAATTCTTATAACACATGCTAGATTAAAAATATTAGTACTACAAATAACGTGAACGTATCAACTCCGCGATAATATTAGCCTAAAATCATATATTACAATATGTTATTAACACATCAACGCCATCTACCAATGATTTCTTAATCATTGGTAGAGGGCGTTGCAAAGTTAGGTTTCTTAACTTGCACTTACTGTTACCTATTATTCCAGTGGTTCTTACGGGGAAGTTATAATAGAGCTACCGCGAAAAATGTTCATCAACAATCTCAGCCTCGAACACGTACGACCCGACACAGCGAAAAGCGCTCCGAAGATCTTCATAGTATATGTTTGTAATTTTGTACTCATTGCTTCTTTTTTGTTTTGGTTAAGTCAGATATGTATAATGTATATATGATATCATCAATAGTAGCAACTAAGTCTCATTAGACATTTGAATACATGATTATAACTCATGCTCCGATACTAGGCACTGTCTATGTCTGGCTACTGAAACTATTGTAAAATAAATTTTAACTGACCTAAACACTTTCATAACTTAAGTATTTTAATCAAACTGAAATTAGGCATGTGCCTACTATCGGAGAAATTTCGAACCCTCAAGACACCTTGACTGTTCACGTAACAATTAGTCCGATCTGGTAACAGGTGGAAATTACGGAGATACAATAAAAAACTTCTTATGCTAGTACAGATAAACCACGCAGATGAAAGAGAAACGTAAAAACGGTGACTTATCAGAGAAAAGATTGTTCTGAATTTCATATATTCCACGGCCAACGCAAAACTACTTTTCTCTAGTCATAATCAGGCCTAATTACTGTACTATTTAATAAATGAGCGCATTGTACTACGATGTTTAACTCGTAATTAAAGAACTAATTTGTACATTCACAGGGGGTCCTAGAAAACGGTACTTACGTAAAAGCAGCTGACGGAATGTACAGCTACAATAAGCCCGCGAAACAATACTATTCACTAAACAATGGTAATGACCCTTTGAAACGCATTGTTTTCAGAGTTTTGTCTAACCAGGGAAACCCGAAATATACTTGTATTTACAGAGTCCATGTCTACAAAACAAACGATAATACAATAATACATTGATATTTAAATAAAAAAATCATTTTCTTTCTAAAATAGTTGAATTGATACCCTGAACATGTAAACTATAAAGAGAAAAATTGTTTGTTTATTGCACAAGATATTGTTGTATTTATCCTGTATTCCATTGTTCTTCTATTTGTATAAAATTTATGATAGTTTCTTGTAGTTACATTTTTTTCTGTTTCAAAAAGTTTATTATTATTTTTTTTAAAAACATTGCATTACTAAATTTGATTACCTATCAAACAAGGTTTCATAAGTAATAAAACAAATACACACTTTTAGTTTTATATTATGTTATCTGTAACAATCGTAATGTTTACGACGCGCTCCAGTCTTGACCAGAGCCTCCCCACGAGGGCGTCGCGGTGGCGGGCGCCGGGGCAGCGGATCCCCATTCTTCTTGTACCTGAATAAAATAAGTTATCTTTGTAAACATCCATACTATTAATAACAACATGCTACGTTGAATATGTGAAGAACATTCTTATAACTTTTGCATTATTTATTACGACAAATATCTACACGTTGTGTATAAAACCTTATAAATCACAATGTATTAAATACACCAAGCCTGAATCAAGAAGTTTATCATACCAACAAAATGTTCAGAGAATGTATTCTTTGAAGTGAAAATACTTTAAATTGCAATTAATTAATTAGCATGACCTGCCTGACTCACTACACGCATGCATACATTAAATATGTATGTATGAATGTTTAGTGACAAAAAGCAGTAACCAAAGAACCATGTATATTATCTGTTTAACGTAACTTCAATAAAATATTATGCTTATCCTTTTACCTGAGCAGCCCAGTCCTCCTGAGGTGCGGGTGTACCGAAGGTGGTAGCGGCTGGAGGTGGTGCACCTTCCTCTGTACCAGTGAACAAAGGCTCAACAGGCTCATAGTCCTCATGAACTGGAGCTGGCACCTCAGGCTTGGCAGCCACAACAGCCTAGGAAATAAAATTATTATGAAATAATGAATCCTATTTGTTACATATTAAGTCATATTATGCTATTGTCATCAACCTTTTATTACAACCACAATTGTTATAAGTACACATTAGTATCTTAGTCACACTGAAAAGTTCAATTTAAGACTACATCCTTATCAGGACACATTAAATTCATACCACGCACATAATTTTAGCAGAAGCACTGGATAGAATTTACAAAATAAGATATACCAATAATGTCAATACAACTGAAAGTTGTTGAGCTACATTTGACAATATCAAAGAAAAACCTCCACTTGTCCACAAAAGACACAATAACTAAACAAAGTAACTTAGCAGAAGTTGTAAGACATTTGGATATCAAATGTGTTTTTGGTTATATCTTCTTACTAACCATTCTTAAACTAGAACATTAAAAAAATTATATATAAATGGAGACAAAAACAAGTATTTGAGTATATGTTTACCTGGAGTGGTACATCCTGCTGTAGCAGCATTAATAAAATAAACAAAATTGTTAGTATACAACTGAAGACAGTAAGTAAATATTATAAATTGGGCACTACAACACCATTGTTATTTCAGCCTCACCTGTTCCTTAGCCTGTTGTTCTTCCTTCTCGCTCTCTTCAGGGTCGCGGTAGAAGAACAAGTCCACTACAACATCCCAGCGTTGGTCACGAGGGAGCACTCCACGCAGTCTGAGTACTTCACGAGCCAGAAGCCACCACATAAGACCAATCGAGTGAGAGGACTGTAAAAATAAGATATAATAATATAATACAAGTAAACAGAGTAAATAAATGAGCTAGCATTTTTAATATTTCGCACCCTCGGTGGGAGACAAGGGCACACATGCAACTGACTAACTACAGCACAACTGACCAATGAAATGTTGTGCCATTATTGACAAAAAAATGGACAAATCAGACAAAGACACTATCAACCTCTGCCGAAATGAGATCTCGTAATTGTTGCCTTTTATGCCTTTGTCTTGCCAAAGGTGAGTATATATAAATCTGTCCTATTAATACTCTGTTTAGGCTAACACACAAAAACTGTTGAACTGAATTTAATGGTAATTATTAATTTAAGTGTATGTTTACATTTAAATCTAAAAATAGGTATATATTTTGATAAATGCCAAAAATTTAAATCAAAACTGTTATCACAAACAATTTTATAGCAAAAGAGACCAAGAAAGACCTAAACCTAAGCCACTATACAGATAAATCAAGTGGTATAAATTATACTAAAATAAAGGGGTTATATTTATATTACAAATAAAAATAATAATACCAAATGAATAGTTTGTTTTCAAACTTACCTTAGTATTGCATGGAATGGCAATGTCAACAAAACGCAGAGGTGAATCAGTGTTGCAGAAAGCAATGACTGGAATGTTGACATAGGAGGCTTCGGTGATGGGCTGGTGGTCCTGAGCAGGGTCCAACACAATAAGCAGACGAGGCTCCCTGAAGGCAGCTTGGATCTGTAGAAATACATAACTTTATGACTTTTACGCAATATAGTAGATATATTACTGTTGAATTTTGAAATATTCAGAAAGTGTTTAATCATTCCTACATATAAATGCAGTCAGTGGTTCCTTAGTTAAATGTGTCATCATAAAGATAACATTTGAAAGGAAAATTGATTGTTGAACTATGAGAAGTTAACGTATTTTGTAATGACTGTATTGGTATTACAATAAAAATAAAGGTAAAACAAAAATGTTATAGAAACATTATACAAAAGTAAATATATAAATATGGGAATATAGCTATCACTCCATTGGTTAAACTCTGGCTGAACTTTTTGCATCCAGGTGGACCCAATGGAGCTTGCTGCACCTTTCGAGGTTTAGGGTCTAATTAACAAGGATATAGCTATGATCCCTTTAATATTGGACAATTAATATCTTGCCTGATTAGTGAAAGCACCAGGGGTGAAGCGTCCAGCAATAGGTGTAGCGCCGGTGTGAGCAGCGAACTTAAGGACAGCGCGCTGTCCAAACGGTCTGGATGAGATGACGAACACGTCAGCTGGGTTCTCGATGGCGACCACCGCACGGGCTGCCAGCACTAGCTTCTCCCAAGTACGACGAAGGTTGATCACGTGGGTGCCGTCCGCACGACGCCTGAACACGTAGGTTTCCATCTAATTGAAACATATCCTCAATGTTAACCAAACATATCATATTCAAAATAAACATATTACGAAAAAGCATGGTCAGTTGGGAGAATTGATCGTCATTATTATCAGAGTTTGTAATGGAACGGATTCTCTTATCATCATGAAGCATAAAATATGGCAGTAAATGCATGGTGAAGTAAAGGTTATATTATGGAAACTAACCTGGAAGTTGACATTCTCAGACCCCAAATGGGCTGTCGCTGCAAGCATCTTAGTAACATCCTCCTCATTGAGGGTTAAGATGTCTAATCCTCCCGACATCGTTGCGTTTATTTGAGTTACGACTAAACCTGAAAACAAGTAAACACACACCGGGTTGAAGTCACGATGATCAATATTATGTTCTATATGTATTGACACTGAAATATATTATTCGACTCTTAATACATACACTTCTCTTTTGTTTCTCATTTTGAACATCGTTTAAAATTATTCGATTCAAGAAATACAGCCAGATTTTAACAAATACTTACGCGTATAATGCCACTGGGAGCCGATTGGACGTAAAAGAAATGTCAATCGTATTTGACAACGTCAATACGTTTACCACCACAGATTACTTAGAGTAGATTTATCAGATTGTCACACAGAGACCTTTAATAAACAATTAGGTTCTTACGGAATTGACATCGTGTCTTTCGAGTGCAACAAAAATGTCTGTATAAAATAAATTATGTACTATTGCATAATTTACTTTTAATTAAGCTTTACTTTTTCGTACTAAATAAAATACAATATTTCTTTTACTTTTTAATTGAATATAATAATATTATTCTGTTCTTAAAAGATGATATTATAATATTGAGCCTTTGGTGGAAGAATCTTGCCTCCAAGTTTGAGCGTAAATTCTCCTCAAGTACACTTAGTACGACTTTTTTAATATTAAAGTTCGTTTATACACATCGTATACATACTACTAAACTTAAAAAACTCGCATTATTATTAGTTTCCTGATAAGTATTCTACATCGCTTAGCAGCCCCCGAAATTTGTATTTGAAAATGTACTTAATAGTCCACATCATATCAACCGATTTTTTTACGGATTTCTCGGTTGCTTTCTAGTGCCCTTATCAATTTAGGAACACAATATTAAAAAAATATATTCTTTCTCCATCAAATGGCAGATCTTAAAGTAATATACTGTAATTCTACGCTTCTCCGTTGGTTTCGGCATTTTATAACAGATGGCGTTTTAAGTTAGAAATCAAGATAAATTTAATGTTTATATAAAAATTTAAACTAAGTAGTGTCAGTCATTACTCTAACGTGAAATTTATAAAAGATGAAGTTGCATATAATGTCATCTATTATTAACGAATGTAACTATAAATGGACTAACGTTAATTACGGTAAACATTTTAAATACTAAAAAGATACAAGACTATTTCTTTCGTATTCATTGCGTCAAAGAAGATATAAGTCTTGTTTCATATATAAAAGTGCGCATAAGCTTTTTATTCTCTACATTTCCATGTAAATTAAAGTAACGTTTGAAGTAAAAAAATCATACTCTATGCCCTCGCATGCCATATTCATAAAATACCTTAGATAAAAAATAATAACGCTTAATATTTAAGATAACAGTATTCGGGAGATAATAGTATTCGGTTTATTTGATACATAGATTTTTATTAAACATATCTTATTAGCTCATTTTTACTTCCATTAATATTATTTTGTTTATTCTGTAATCAAAATATATATTCTGGTAATGGTAACACTAGTAGTTAGCAAGTAGTTGTGTGAGTGACTGATGTAGACCG
>DWRA01000964.1:0-19680 GCA_018250295.1 Spathilepia clonius | reverse complement strand
TTTTTCCTTGTTTTCTATTTGATATTGTGTAATTTTTAAAGGAAATAAAACTGTTTGTTGTCCGGGGGGCATCTCCGCCATAAATTGGTATTTGTAGCTTATAACAGCTATGTTGTGTGTTGTGTTAAGCGCTGCAGTCTTCTGGTTTGAAGAGTATGGGAGACTTACTTATTCCAGGTATTTCCCCTTAGTCCTCGGGGATGGCGACGTATCTGTGACCAACCTCCAAGGATAAGTTAGAAGGCCTCGTATAAGTCTCTCCCTTACAACCCCCGTAAAACAGAACAGAATCCCCGTAAGGCAGAATTACACGTAGCGGTAATGTCTTGACTCACGAAGGCTTTTACCCCCTTGAAATATATATAATGAGAACCGGAGCAAAATTGATTTTAAGTAGTTTATTGTTTCAATGAAAGACTTAAAAGTGTTAATATAACTCCCCAATATTATCTAGCACCTGCCTACGATACTTGAAAACTCCGCAGAAAATATAATTAGCTTTTATTGTTTCAACTTCAAACCTTTTACCTTATAATAGCGAAACAGGGATACTGTGTTCTAATTTGAAGTATGTAAAGGAGATAAGGTATTCTAGTTTAGTTCTCATGAGCATGTTTTGTGTATTTAGGATCTGTTACTAGGGCCTTAAACTTTCTCATTTCATCGTATGATTAAATGCATCGTCAGTAATGTGCGAAGCATAAAACGGGGGCCTAATTATCTGCTTCATTCGTTTTTTTCAATTTCGCGCGAAATTTACGCAATCTATCCGTTCTAAGGATTTTAGGATTATCAATTTATTTCTGTCGGTTACACCCGTATTATTATTGAAGTTCATTCAATATTTATATTTAAAATGCGTTATATAATATTTATGCGTGATATAATATTTTATATCGTTTTTGAACTCCAATAATTATGATTTTAGGGTTATATAATGTATCGCTACTCATTTTAAAGTATTTTAGTGCAATTAATATGAAAAATTATAAGCATGTTGTTATCCATATTTTACATCTCTACCAGGCGTCTTGCTACAGCTTATAAGAGAAGTGGATTGCATGCTACAGTAATCTTATAAAAATACATCTCTCCCATACCACACCTTTCAAGCTTTTTAAATCAGAACACTTCTATTATAAGGGAGAAATAGGTGTGGCGGTGGTACATTGGAATAGAACCACATAAGGGTCTACCGCCCTAAATGTTTTGCCACTAGCGGTCACTCATCCAATTCAACTGACCAGTGTGTCTTATCTTTGAAGATGTTGTACACAAGTCGCGGGGCTACGCATGGTTTTTCTGGTGAGTTTATGTTTGGATGTTTAGTTGATTGTTTATGTGCTCCATGAATCACGGGCGCTCCTGTTTGTTCTTTATCTCCCACGATCCCTGACGTCATTAAGATGATTCATATGTTAATTTTTAATATGATTCGATGATGGGATTCTTATGTAGGGTATTCACTTTAGCGGAATTTATCTTGAGTTTTCAAGGTTTGTTGAAAAATATATCGACGGGCCCCAAGAACAAAATCTTATAGAAAAATAAGACGAAATCTATTTTATTATTTATTTGTATTACACGTGCTAAAAGCGACATGGCACTATATATTTTTTTATTTCGACTATTTTATTATGAATCTAAGCTTCATACTGTAAATTGGTAATTTTTCATTTACGATTTTGTTCTAGGGGCCCGTCGGTATGTATGGTATCTCTGTCTTTACACAGTTGTGAATTATTTCCGTATCGAAGTTGCGTATAACGTAGAACGCATTGCACTATAATACTGCTCGTCTAAATTACAGATTAAGATCTTAGTAATTAATTGTAGGTTTTTGTAAAATAACAGCATTGAATCAAATCATAAATAATAATATACTGGTGATTGAAATATGCAATAAATAAAGGTGATATCATATCAGATAAATAATCCGCGGTTTTTATTCGTATCAAGTTAATGTGTTTGTTAATGAGTAGTCATTATCCGTTACCAACAACATGTGTGACAGTATATTCATTAAACGAAATCAATGGTTATCCAGTTATAAAATGTTCCATAGCCCAAACCACAATATTGATTAAAACTATTGGGAAATTTAATCTTCCCATTCAATTATATACATTGAAAATTAAAACCGCTTCAAGTGTTCAATTTTGTTTCCTTTATAAAATAAATGCTTGCCGTGGACGTGTGGTAAGTGCAACGAGACGAGACAATAGTGCTGTTAATAAAGAAAATAGAATTTCTACCTTCACGACTGACCGCATACGGCTACTATCCTTTGTGCAATTGGTATCTGTAACGATTAACCGCTAATTAATATGCAATCCCTGTATCCCATTTCTAGATTGGTATTGATTATTGTGGTATGGCTTACCAAAATTCGAAATTTTAGAATTTGTTGGTGGAAATTGTCATTGCGAAGACTACCATCTTGTCGCTTAAGTTGCACAAATGGATGTGGAAATGGGTATCTCCACGGCTAAACTATACTGGCTCTATCATTTTTCAAGTTTCTATATGATTTAAGGCTAATATTATCGCGGAATTGATACATTTTGTTATATAACGAGTACTCACGATACGAAATTTTGATTTCTTAGTTGCCGATATTTCGACCCAGTTGCATGGATCGTGGTCACGGCGGAACTGTGGTGGTTTTTAATATTTGTTTTAATTCATAGAAATTACTATTTGGATCTCCATAAACTGTATATGCATAAACTCTGATTCTTTAAAATTGGTTTCTGGAATAAAATATTCAATCCATCATTTCTTGTTTGTAGTTCTGTCTAATCCGTCTTCATAACATGTGGTTAGTTGACGCATGGGGATTGAATAACTATTTTCCGACTCGCTATTTCGGACATAAAATAATGGGTTACGGAAAATCATCACATTTTATCGTGTCAGCATCGTTTATCGTAAGACTCCGGAGGTCCTGCCACCGATTTTAGAATCATAATAGCAACGTTAAGCGCTGCTGTGCTCTTGTTTGTAGGGCATCAAAAATTACTTGCGAGGGTAGCAATGCATGTGTAGCTGACTTCAGGCAGAATTCTAACCCTATTAAACGGCCGCAGCAGTTGCAATCATATTATCCGGTGTATTTTATGCTCGTTCGCGATGTCCATAATTTGCCTAAAAAAAATCGTATACTAGTGACTAGTTACATGTAAGTTACAGAAGAAGGTGGTAGAACTCGGTATAGCTTCATTCCGGAACCACCACCGCCACACCTATTTTTGCCTTATAAAAGTGATATAAAGCGTTTCTATGTTCTGGTTTAAAAGATGTAGTTAGGAAGACAATGGAATTCAGTTTCTAGGGGTCGACAACGAACTTGGAGAATAACTATGTTACTGGAACCAGATTACGCAATGCCACCTATAGACAACGTAGCAAAATATGTGGTCAGAAATTTCAAAATTTTTTGCCGATATGATATTTTGCATAATTTTAAACAATTATAATATGTAATGTTCAACGAAACAAAGATAGAAGAAGATTAAAGGTCTGTCAAAACTTTTTTAAAGGAGGTAGAACTCTTTGAGGTTCGACTCCGGCGGCACCATTGCCACTATTTATCTATTTCTGCCTAATAACAGCAGTGCTAAGCGCTGGTTTGAAAGATGTGGTAAGGGAGACTGACTTATCCGAGGCATTCCAATTTAGTCCTCGGAGGTAACGACCCATCTGTGGTCAACCCCAGGTAGAATTCTAGTCTTGTCTGGGGTAGATTAAAAATGACCATGGGCGGCAGTTGCCACTTACCATCAGGTGGACTGCATGCTCGTTTGTTACTCCATCATATAATAAAGAACTACCAATTCGTACTTGGCCAATGCGGTGGACTATGGCCTAACCCCAGTCTTTTTGCCAGAAGACCCGTGTCCGGCAGCGGAACAGTAAAGAGTTGATAACGACGATAACGTCTCACGTGCCAACATCCGTACCCACATGTTTCCAGTTGCCAAATTAAAAACAAGGCGCCAAAGATTTAATTGCTCAATTTGGACATCCGTCCCTAACGGGTGCGTCTATAAATAAACGCACTGATGCCTGTACTGTTTACATTCTGTGTGTTTTACGGCAAACTAACTTTACGACTTGCAGTGCTCCAGTGCGCTTTTTGAGTTTACATATTTTGTTTTATGCATACCGTCGTCAACCCGTTACTGGCCCACTAATGACCACTTCTTGAAGTGATGGGAGATTTGGACATACTCCATCACCCTGGCCAGAACTCACATATTTGTAGATTATTGTTAAAGATCTCTCAAGCATTTAGGTTTCTTCACAATGTTTTCCTTCGCTTGTAAAGTAAGATAAGCAATATGATAAGTAAGATGACAATAATTACCAATAAGGAGAACTTTATAAATTGGAAAGATATGTTAGTAAACACACGTTTGATCGTAGACATGTTTAAATATTTGAACAACGTCGGTATCGGCGAGGTTGAAAGTCAAAAGTTTAATCCTGAACATTCGGAGCCAATTTCAGACCGTAACGGCGCTGACCGACGCACCGTGCATTCCAGCAGCACGAAAATAGAGTGCATCGATATATAGATAGACGATCGAGGCGCCCCCAATCATATCGATTGAACTCTCGATAGAATCGGCACTATCGATACTGATCACATTACCAGTAGTAGTCAATGTCTACAGTTTTTTGTCTACAAATTTTTTAATATGTCGAGAAAACAAAGTTTGTGCTGTTCAGTCGAAATCTGTAATCAACACCAAATTTGAATAAAAACATATTTTAAGTTAGTCATAGAAGTGTTGCTATACCTGTAGACTAATATAGAAGTAAGAAACGAGCATACAGTCTGCCTAATAGTAAGTGACTACAGCCGTCTATAGATATCTGTAATTAACCTTAGATAAAATTCATTTCCTATCTGGGGTAGAAACCCGGATGCGCCGTCTTATGATGCTTCGGATAAGCATGTTTTCTGTACCACACTTTTCTTACTAGAACACATTCCTATTACCAAGGGTTCTATTATCTATGTACTACCTACCAATGGTATAGATATAATAGAAAGTGCTCAAAATCGTAACGAGTTTGTGGACACAATGATGTTTAGAATTTTGACATTTTATAGCGTTCATCCAAGTTCTGAGCTACCTTTGCTTTCAGCAATCAAGATTGTTGGATTGTAATTGGATGTTTGCCGACGTTTGTGCCAACAGCCCATACAATCAACGTGATGAGTTATCGATAGAATCGTTAGTCGATTTTTATGCAACACTGAGAATCATTGTCAGAGTTTAATTGGTACGTAACTGGTTGTCAGTGTATATCAGACTTCCAGTTTCCTGCAAATATCATACCTCTGGTTTCAGGAATTTCCGCCTGCAGTCTAGCCACAAATTGAACAGACAGGGGGAAATCGAATTCACATTCAGCGTAAATTGGTAAATTTGATCAAGCTGAAATCATAGGTTCAAAATTACGACAAATTACGACAATCATTATTCACTTCACTTTTATAAATTAACTATTTTGCTTTGCAAGGACTTTGTAAATAATTGACTCTGAAGGAAAAATAAGTTTGTTGTCAATCAGGTATGTAAACGTGACACGTCTTTGATTGTTTGTCTCATAGTAGCAACATTAGCTACATTTAGATGCTTTGAAGTATAGCAATTCAAGCTAGATAATAACAACATACTTATATTAATCTTGTATGCACAATATTTGAAAGGTGGCAGGATTCTTCGTGGCCCTATCGGGAAAGTATCAGTTTGCACTTATGTCTGACTGTTATCCTTAGATTCCTTTCCTTTTTCATCGATAACGTGTCCACAAGCGATAGTGAAAAAGAATCGAGTGGACAGTACACTCAATCGCTCCAATTAAATAAAATACGGTCTGCAAATTGTAAAATTTGATATAGCCAATGTTTGCGACTATCATTCGGCGGTCCGGCTTAAGGGGATCCAATTAGTCATCGCGATATCAAATCGGCTTAGTGTCTTCATTTCAATTTGCCGATGGCTGTGTTATTCTCTGTTATTGCCGTTTTATTGACATCAAATTATCCTTTCAACATCATCATTTACGTATGATTGTTATACCTTTAAGACTAGTATTTTCGATTTCGGTATTTTACCAATTAGTGTGAAAGACAATTGCTGGTTATGCTGTTATGGGTTATATACGTGGCGCCAATGTATTTGTACCTCGATCAGCTTTATCCTTTTGATGTATTTTAATTACAGTAATTGTAATCGTAATCATAATACGGTCGCGTTACTTCATCTGAATTGTTGGGCAATAAAGTTTCTCGGCCAGGTGGTCTGAAGATATGAAGTATATAATGTTAAGGTAGCTCAGTTAAGTGGGCTGTAATTAGGGCAGGTCTATGTCCATTACTAAACTTCGAAATATTGATGAATGTATGGACCATAACTCTAACTAAATATTTACAATTGTTTTATGTTTTTAGAGACCAATCAACAAAATAAAATGATATGAAGACCGCTATTCTGACTGGCACAGGATTTCTGACAAAGCCAAGCAAATGATTAATTAAGATCGATCTCTAATATCTCCTCTCAAAACTCGTATACCATATGTACGCGAAACGTACAAATAGTAAATATTAATACTTCGTGAAAGTTAAATAATAATATTTACAGTTTACTTAACACGAAGTGATATTGTTGTGAGAGGAAATCGTAGACGGTAATTTAAACGTGCCTATAATATTCTGCTCGTCAATTTCGTTAATGGGTTTCGGGCAGCGAAAATTATAGTTTCACGAAATAGATTTAAAGGAGGAACTGTCAATAGTAATCCGTCTACTGATCACCAATTCTGTCGACTTACGTCGGAAGTCCGAGACTGGCCCGGCGTCTTTAATATCTTAGCTTAACTATATAGCAATTTTCACAGGGGTAAAATATTTTCGAAAATTTGTAAAAATTGATTACCTTTACTTTGTTTTCTAAGCAACAAGATATAAACAATCAGACCGACTAACGTGTTTAAATGTGTGTTTACGCCTTCGAATCCTGAAAAACAACATGCGCCTTTTAAAAATATCAATTATTTTGAAATCGGGAAAATAAATGTTTTATTTATTCGTCTATCAATACTAGAAAAGTGATTATAACAGCAAAACTGACAATACAAAAGAAATATCGTCAATATCTTGCTTATTAGTCTGATGAACTAGAAATCCCGGATTTATGGTTCACGAAAGCAAGGGACGTATTTACTAATCACGTTAATGATCAGTGTACTGAGAATACACCTGACATTTTTTATATTTCATTCACTTCATTTTCTGCTTTTCCTGTATTTGTTTCATTTATGTATAGTTTACCAATTGTGGTTATTCTGATGCCTTTAAAATCTACCTCTCTATCAAATGCCTTAAGTTAATTACCAAGACTTTTTTATGTAATCCCTGTGAATTTTATTAAAAAAATAAATAAATAAACAAATAAAGATACCAGTGATACATACAAAGGCTTTTTTCTTGTCGTGCGTGTTTACACCCGCACGCTCTTCCAAAATGCATTCATGAATCAACTGGTTTTAGCTTTACGTTTTACGTGTGCGTATGTAACGATAGGATGCAAGTACCACGCCTGAAGGCACTTGTGACAGGAAAAGCGTCCTTAGACTACCGGATTCATAATATTATTCAAAAAAACAAATCGCGCCGGCGTTAACAGCAAAGGAATACAGTACAATCGAATTTTTTACTTTTTTTACATAGAGAATAAAATTGGGATATGATATGTATCATAAGTTTGAGTGTTGTTTGATGATGGTGATGTTTTTTCATCATAAAGATTTTTCTAATGATCTCTTTGTAATATCATTGTGTGCATTAATTAACGTTCGCCGTTGAAACAAGTTACAATTAATTTTTAATACGTTATTATTATTATTATTTTATATGATGGAGTAGCAAACGAGCATGCAGTTCACCTGATGGTAAGGTGGTGGATGATGGTAACCTTTCAAACCAGAAGATAGCAGCGCTTAACACTGCTGCTATTAGGCAGAATAAGTGTGGCGGTAGTGCCGCCGAAGTCGAACTACAAAGGGTTCTACAAAGGTGGTACCTTTAATTTTTGATACTTAGAATTGGAGATCGGACGTCTGCTTTGGATTCAACTTGGTTCTTCATTAAATAATGACAGAAATCACACTACAAAATGATTACTCTTAAATATCCTAAATCTTCATTATTTTCAGCGCTTTTCTTTTACACCACCACCAACGTACTCGCATTTTTGCTTTATTACAAGGCTTATATTAAGCGCTGCTTCTGTTTTAAAAGATACGCCGCGTTAGAGACACGCTTTTAACTTAGTACACTTAGATCAACTCAAGTTCAATTTAGCTTGATCACAAATGTCCATCGACGGCAGTCTCCACCTAACAGGTGAGCCAAAAGCCCGCTCGTTAATCAAATTACGAAAATATAACATGGGCATAGATATGCTCTGCTCAGAAATCGAGTTACATAAATGCGGTTTGTTCTACCATGTTCCTGACGTTTTGCGGAATGCGTGATATGTGCTAATATACGAAGTTACCGCGAAATGGGAACAAATTCGTACTTCAGCCTTCATATGTTAGTGTATATCGCAATTAGCCGGTATTTGTTTGTGTAGAACGTTACTTATTCTTTGTGATGCGGCCTTATTACTTATTTCTGACTTATATTAATTGTGTATGCTGTACATTTTATGTAACGGGTACTCACGATACGAAATTTTGATTTCTTAGTTGCCGATATTTCGACCCAGTTACATGGTCGTGGTCACGGCGGACCTGCGGTGGCGGGGAGCAACCGTTGACAAGCATTAGTGGTAGATTAATCTATCTACCCTATGTCTAGTTCGTTTTTTTTAGGTTCCATATCACGACACACAACACTAACTATATCTTTACGCACCGCATTTTGAACTACTTGTGATTTACATAAACTAACTAACTAAGAAATCAAAATTTCGTATTGTGAGTACCCGTTACATAACAAAATGGATCAATTCCGCGATAATATTTGCATAAATTCATGTATGCTGTAGTTTGGCTTTGGGATGTTCTGGGACGGAGACTTATGAGACGTTCTAAATCCGACTTAGTTCTCAGGAACATCAACAGGACTTTGATGACAGATAATTTAAAAAAACCTTTTTAGACCTCAAACTAAAACATCTACTCATATACGTACATACGACGGCTACAGTCGCAAGTTTCATCCGCAGTCTGTGGGTACTAATTGCTGTATTTTATGCATACATTTTACCCCTACTCACAACGGGGATGCACCCTCGTAATCCGCTTGCCCTTGATGAGTCACTGCATTGAATGTACCCAAATAGCATACATAACCGTATATTATAGAACAGAATTTCATATTAGAGGTAGCCAACGAGCACGAAGTTTCGGCATCCTATTTCTGTTTCATTGCTGGGCACTGGTCTCTGCTCACTGAGACGGGTTAGGTTAGGTTAGGGTAGTAGTCTGCCGTGCTGTCCAAATGCGTAGACTTCACACACCTTTGAGAAGTCTTTTTCTTTCAAAGTTTTCTCAAATTACTTTGATATATGAGAGGCGTATAGTTTGAACCTCAGACCGCTCGTTCCAGCGGCCGAGTTTCAACCTTTAGGCTATCACAGCTCGAGCTGGTGTATGCAGTATGCATGATGGTAAGTCGTAACTGCCTCCATGGACATCTATTATCAACCCCAGCTTAAACTCTTACCCGAGGGCGACCGCATATACCTGGTTACCTCACCACTTACACTTATTACAAAGCATAAGAAAAGCACAGACATTTTAACAAGTTTTTTCTAAATTGAAACAAATGTGAGAATCGCTTAATTTTTCCGTCTGTCTTTCTATTTGTACCCGCTAATCTCGAAAACGGCTTAGCCGGTTTTTCCCCTTCCCTTCATTTTCTGAATAATAACGTACAAGGAATGATATAAACTTGTGCATTTATATTTACGGATACCGTACGTGTCAGACATGGTTCGGGGCAAAACAAAATCATATCGTTCTATACAATGTGTATGAACGTATTCATGTATTCTGTAACAAGACCGCGTGTCACGGACTGTGCGTTTCAAAATTGTACAGAAAAATATTATTTTGTCAGACTGAACTTCAACGTCTGTAGATGTAAAGCTCTCACTCTGAAACCGTGCAACTCGGTAAACGCGGGCAGTACCACGCGGTCCCCTGCTCCTCAATTTGAATTCAATTAACGTGTTTACCTAACAATGCATGTAGACATCACAGCGGTGGTTAATTTAGTTACAAATTGCATAATAATTAATACATTGTCCGCCTCGTGCCGTCCAGACACATGTCACGCGGGATACTTCAATACATTAATTATAATTCGTCCTGTCGTTATCCTGACGGCTTGCAGGGCGGTGCAGTCATCCCACTGGTCTAACTGGACAGGCAGATGAATTAAGATCTCTGTTCGAGGTTAGGGGATGAGGAAACGATTCAATTTCCGTATGTCACTACTATAATTATTAAATAACTAGCTTTGTCTTGCGACTTGGTATCTGTGTATTAAAATATCGAATTGTGTAAAGGAGAAACACACAAAACTTAGTCCTTAGGGATAACAACGTATCTATGCACAATCTCTGATAGGACTCCAGTTCTATCCGGGGTTGGGGAATTACCACCAGGTAGACTGTACTCTTTGTTACATCTATTATAAAATTAAAATGAGTCACGGGACGCCTGGTAGATGTGAAACATCATGGTCGTGCAAGTAATAAACATAAAAGACGGTGTTACTACAAGAAGTAATTATAGAATAATGAAAAAAATAAGTATTACGAATTTATTACAGAAAATGGTGACTTTATTTAATAAATATTTATTTACATTTAATACTAAAATTCGATATTAATTTCAAGTTGCCACAACTTTTTCATCTGTCACTTCAGTAATAGTTATATTCGATGTTTCCTCTGACAGTATTACTGTGACAATTGGTCGATGATATATATAATTTATTTTTATTAGATTTTATATTTATTCTTCAAGCAATAAATTTAAAAAGAACGTCAGCCCCGGTCGCCACACCGTACCCTCACAAATAGACTATATATGTATACCTTAGTATAGCGTGGCGGCCCGTCGCCACGGCAAGCGTCGACACGCGAACGAAACGGATTATACCCGCGCCAATAGCTATTTCACATAAAAAAATTAAACAGAAACCAAGTGACAGCAATGGACGTGTTATGACATATCATTTTAAATTTTAACAGTAATGGCGATCAATATAGGAACTTATTCATGTAATAAGTAATACAGGTGGACTGCGCGGTGGGGTCATCCACGGTCATACGTAAGGGTGGTTTGAGCCCCTCTATGGGGGCAGTTGCATATTATATGGCCTCCACGCCACAATACAATACATTATTTGTGTATATTGATCATCATAATGCTTATTGGGTTTTTCAGCGTCTTTTTTGTAAAGGACTTTAACATTTTTGGAAACGACATTTTTTTACAACTCTCGACTTTTAATTATATGGCGCATTTATATTTACAGACGTCATACGCGTCAGACACAATCCGTGGTTAAAAAAAATAATATCATAGTATAAAATGTATAAAATGCCTGTCAAATTATTGTATAGAAAGACACGATTTTATCTGACAGGACACGTTGAATGTCTGTGATATAAATGGGATCTTACTGGCATTTGAGTTCAAAAATATTTATGTATAAACGTTCGTAGAGCTTATGATCGTACCTATTCCTACGTTTTAACTGATTGAGATTAAAAATCTTGGGTTTTTAATGGTTCTTAAGTAAAGTTCAACCTTAGGTAGAGTTTTACCCTATCAAGAGATGATCACGGGTGGCAGGTGCCACTTACTCTCAGGTGCATTGCAGGTTAATTTGCTACGTCCGTTACATAAAAAAATACTACATATATTTGGTAGTGAAATTATAACATATTTATAAGTAGGGTTGGTTTATAACTTTACGCCGTCAAAGCTCGGAAGCTTCACAAAAGCCTTCGTGTTACAATGTCTGCTTTTGTGCAAATCGTCCTAATTGAAGGTCTTTACGGAATTCACTATCCTGCGTCTGGCGGAGCAAGACTTATTAAACTGTGCCTTTTTAATTAGTATGACATTTCTATTCGTAAAGAAAGTACGCTAAGGAAAGATATTGTTAAAACTGAAGAAAAGTGTTAAGGAAAGTTTAAACAGGACTTTTAACGCTGTGTTAAAAGCGTATTTAAAACACAATCCATTTTCTCAAGAAATGAAGGAGTATGCTTTGGTCTATTGTCTTTGAATATAGAAGTGTAAGTCTGTGGAAAACTTTCCTTAGATTTGTTTTTAAAATTAATTTATTCACGAGTTCATTTTATTTACCCGTTATTTATCGGTACTCGTCAGGGATAGTATCTCTATATCAGATTAACAACTCATTTTTCTGGTGACCAACCTTTGATATACAAGTAAACGAGTAGACCCGATCAATCGTGGACTTCTGTTTGTAGACTACTAAATAAAAAATCATTTTGTACAGTACGGACTTTGATAAAAAAAGACAGTCATTCCATTGTTCGTTTATTGCTTTACTATAGTTGACTGATGCGGAACGACTGTCGCGCGTTAGTCACCTACTCACAGTACTTATGACCTATAGAAGTGTACCTTAAATTTACACGATAAATGACACATTCACAAAAAGGAAGATGGTCCAGACCGTTAATATTATTATGATTAATTTTTAACAAGCTTTTATTTATGCCTTGTTAGTTAGGTTGTATGAGTCAAATCTTGCAATTGGTTTTCAAACCTGTTAATTGTAGCCGACTGAGCCGAAATATTGCATATACGTTTGGCTTAGACGAAAATGCACGATTAATTTAGTGACGTTAATCTAGATCCGCTAAACTAGCACCTGCGGGCTAATCTCTCGTCGCATCGTATTTTGAGCTTTGATAACTCGGCTGTGAAATATGCTGTGTATTCAGAGCGGAAATAGATATCTAGATTAATTACATATAACTTAGTATCGTGTATACTAATTGGTGGGACATCTAGAGTTTCTGAACCACTGGGCCGTGTAGAATTAGTGGTGTGTAGCTCTTGAGGTGGTCCACACAGTTGACAATATTACGCTGGTTTCTAGCTATACATACTTTCATAATCTACCGGCGATCACCTTGTGGCTGTGTAGAGGCATCCATCATTACAACTATGTTGAGAAGCGTTGTTATAAAGTTTTATATGAATATCCAGCTATTTTCCCTTTTAAATTGTATTATCATCTATTCGTTTTGATAATTAAAAGCATTAAAAGACGAATTATGCATATGTTCGCGCTGCATTGGGCGGGCGTATTTGATGGGCGGCTAGATCGATTGCGTGCACCTCCGTGCAAATGTCACTAAATGAACAGATGTAGCCCTGTACGTAATATACACGGCTGCATTCGCACGTATATATAAACTATTTTAAATTTGTGCATCTTTTATTGGAATATGAGGCTTGCATTTTATTTTATAAAAATAACAATTATTTGTTAATATTTATTGTAAAATTGCAATAGTTATTAAATGTAAAATATAAAAAATGGTTCAATTTATGTAGTTATAGGTCCAGACAATAGAAGAGTTGCAATAAAAGACATGGCGGCATGCAAGCTCGGGCCAGCATTCGCGCTGCATTGGGCGGGTGGCGAGTGGTGGGCGGGCGGGGGATATCGATCGCGTGCACCTGCGTGCAGTGCGAGCAGACTTGAAGGGCAGCCGATGCGTTCATTGAGTACACATTTGCATGAGGAATGCAGTGTTATAAAAGAATGAAAATTATACATGATTATGGTATAATTTCAACATTTTATGTTATTAGGCAAAAATAACATGTTTATTTGTGTATTTGAAGTTTTGAAGCCATACTATCTTGTCATGTTACTTTTCCTAAATATAATATACATTTTAATATAATATAATAATATAAAAAATGTTCTTTTTCATAAAATCTCCATTATTTAATAGTGAATAGGAGCAGAGATTGCATGGGGCCCATTTTAACTAGAAGCTCAAATTCGAATATTACATATATATTAATTAATCAGCGATTTTAACGGCGATTTTTTAAAAATGACTAATGAAGAGTAGTGTAATCTTTTTGTTTATACCCTTTATTGATAACTTAATTATCCAATTTTTTGCCTACTAAAGACTGAATATTGACAATTTGTTATCCTAAAAACGCAAGAAATCAATTAACGTATAATCAACCACCTTATAAATATCTGAATTTGTTTTTCTTTAAAATATTCGACTATTATACGAATTCATATGATTTAAAATGGTTTTTCTACTTGTTTGAGTGGCTGACTCCTGCTTGAATATAATGTGGTGACTGCAGTTCAAGCTACTATCGGAACTGACGCTGACATTCACGAGGCTTCGTAGTACAACTCACTGAAGCGTATTACGAGTTCTTGCTCGAGAGGAACTTGGTCATGACAATCTGTTGCCGGCTCAGACCATTAATATTAAATAAGTACCCTAATTCCTTCCACGAGACATGTGGGGTGTCAGAGCGCCGCAAATCACGAAGTTTGTCGCTGATTCACGTGACCACCCTCTCCCACCCCGCGCCCCCGCTATCTCACTAACTCATTGCAGCGCATGTAATAGACAAATTATTATTACATACTCTTATTTGCAGTGATGGCCTGGTGGTTGAAACTCGGCCTCTTGGTCGAGGGTTCTGAGTTACGAATCCCAAGCGCGCACCATTGATTTATTATGTGCATACTAGAAATTGTTGAATTGATTGTAACTTGCTTCAACGGTGAAAGAAAATATCGTGAGGAAACCGACACGCCAGAGAGCTCCTTGAAAATATGCTCTCAAAAGGTGTGTGAAGTCTACTAATTCACACTTAACCAGCGCTGTGGACTATGACCTAAACCTTCTCAGTCTGAGAGGACATCCGTGCCCAGCAGTGGGACAGGAATGGGTAGAGGACGACTCGTATTAATATGGTTTTAAATATAAATATAGTATTTTTATAATAATAAATAGGACATAAAAGCGTAGCCACCTCTGATGAGAAGTTGAAATAGTCTAGTATAAAGTAAAGTGCCATAATAATTCTTTACCTATTACCGTACGAAAGGTTAACATAGTCGTAATAAGTACAATTAATTTCATTAATAAATATGCGATCATGGGTACTTGTGCACTCCTCGTGAATGTCACGTCATATCAATCATCATACCATTGAAATAACAGAAATACTGTCTCGGTAAGTAATTTAAGTCAATCAGTCAGAATCGCCGCCCACCGCCACGGCCGCCCCGTCCGCCCAACGCAACGCCGATATAGTGCAGGATAGCGTGTTTCTCAGTTTTTATACCACATCGACGATGGCTGAAAAATCAAAATCATTTAATCAAAGTTGGTATATACAGAACTCTTTTTGAACGTCAACAAGCTACCACAGCTTCGGAAAACGTTTTGCTATAGAGAAGAAGCGGCGCAAGAAACTCCATACGTGTGCATATGTTGCATCTTTTAATGCATAATGTATAAAATATTGATTTTCACATTGGGTACTCTAAAATAATCATTTATTGTGGAGCTGGAGTCACATATTTAACCACCAACGGTCAATCTCTCACCCTGAGACGAGATCCGTTCCCAGCAATGGGAAAGTATTCGGGTAACAACGTTCATTCATCTAACTCTCGACTGCGCCCGACGAGGCCAATGCTTATCTTTGTAGATTAGTTGTGAACACAAGCCACGACGCCGCGCTCGTATAATATAAATCGATACCTCATAAGCATAAGGTTTTATTTCTAAATTAGTTACTTTTCAGGAGAGCAAAATCAAAATCAAAATCAAAAAAATTAAAGTTGGTTCATACAGAACTCTTTTTGAATGTCAACAAGCTTTCACAGCTTCGGAAAATGTTTTGCTATGGAGAAGAAACCGCGCAAGAAACTACATACGCGTGCATATGTTGCATCAATTAAAACAGTATTAAATATATCTCTGTTGCATCAATTATTCGATACTGAACCATAATATCTAATAAATCTTAGAACATTGTAACAATTTCGACAGACAGTATGATAAGATTAAATTTCAAAGACACGTATTCGTGTACCTAATATTGAATGAAAGTATTTAAGCTATTTTGCGTGGGAGGAGTCGTTTATCGTAGGTTGTATTTTTAATCGACTTCAAAAAAGGAAGACTTACAATTCGTCTGTATATTATTATAACTACAGAGACAGTGGTCGTTATATCGCTCAGACATCAATTCAAATGAAACGATTTATTTGCAGATTATTCTAACCCACTGGGGTATGCAAAATTGTCACATCAAATATATACGTTATTTATTACGTTACGTTACAACTATTACATTAAATTATAATTAATTAAACTATATATATATTAATAAATTTACACTATTATTATATTAATAAATTTACATTATCTTATATTATATTACACGTTATTATTAACATGAAGATGTAGAGATCAATTTTGTTCAATAATTGTGACTGCTCTGGGTTATATACTTTTTTTTTAATATATCAGAGTATCCTAATATTTAATAAGCTAATATTTTTCTATGTAAGTGCTTAACGCGAGTAAATTCTAGAATAAACTTATATAAATAACGCGAAAATGTTTATTTTGTACATTTATAATTTTTAGTATTACTAAGACTCGACAGGTTGTGTGTCTATCTATCCGTCCTTTAATCTTAGGTAGGTCTCTAATATTACCTGGGTTTGATTATAGATGTCTATTGGCGACAGACACCGCCTACCATCAGGTGAATTGCATGTTCGTTTTCTACTCTTGTACAATAACATAAAAATGAATAGAAATATGCACTCTGATGGTCATCATTGAACAGTTCGAAGACCTCTTAAACCAGAGCATCTGAGACCAGCCCGAAGACAGCAACATATTAACCATGCAACGGAAATATTACGAAATATAACACTATAGAAGAGCTTTGATGCTAATGCAAATATGTAGCGTACGCACAATTACGTTCCTGCCTATACATATCTGCATCAATATTAAGGTACCTGTCTCATCACCGGCTAGCGATATACAATTAAAATGAAAACAATGTAAAATGAATTCTTCTACACTCACGGCTCCAGACTCCATTTGCATTTGTTGTGGGTGCTATTTGCGCGAAATAACACTCATAAATCTAAAATTAAAATATATTTTCAATTTGTTTTCGCGGGGGAACCTTTAATAGATACTCAGTGCCGTGGAACGGATATAGGGTTCGGTGTGATTCTGGTATCCATCCTCAACATTGCCTAGAGAACTCCGGGATCTTCGAAGGAGCGCAACCGGTGACCTCTGAGCGCCTAGCGTTTACGACAGTATCCGAGGAGCATATCATGCTTGCCGGGGTCGCCGGTCCGGCTGCAGTTCGAGCTCACTCTTGCCGCCCGCAACCCCATCTTTCAGAGACCTATTAACACGCCGTAGAACAATTACCTTAAATATTCTCTTGTAATTAGTGTTTAATTAAAATTTCGCAGTAATCTACTTTGAAAATCTATTGCGTGCATCAACGAAATTCACCCAAAATTTAATGTCATCAAACAGTGTCTGAAATATGATGATAAAATTAAATTCGATCCAGCTAAAAGCAATAGCAGTAAACCCACAACATCAACTATATCGAGTGAGACTAATGCTAAATTAATAATTAATTCTAATTGGTACAGATTTGCAACACTGGATGGTCAATATTAATTAAACTAATACGATTTGACTTTTGTCAATTCCGTCTAAATCCGTCCAAATTGTCTGTAACATCGAAATGGGAAGTGGGGGAATGGGAATGAAATGGGGACCTGAAATTCCGGACAGTGCTTAAATAAAGTACAACAGAATTAATGATTACTGGGGATTTGTGTTTAGGTGTAGGTGTAGGTTTAGGTGTAGGATATCAACCGGTTTTTCTACGCTTACAACCCCACACTAGGTTTGCCTGGGTCGTGGATGTCATGTACACACACAAAGGCGAATATACAACAAACCCCAGACCCAGATCATAATCTTAAATCTTTATTGAGATGTCTGGCTAATCGGGGATCGAAATCGGAACCCAATGCGCGTCAGATTGGTATAGCGACTGCTTCGCTACGCAGGTTGACTCCAGACGCACCATCGTTTTTTCCGTCTAGTAACATTAGTGTTAGTCACCGCTCTCAAATCTTGTTTCGAAAAGTGTGGTAAGAGAGACTTATTGTAAAACTTTATATAAAAAGTGCGCGTTGCCCTGCTTCGGAGGGCATCTTCCGCCGGCTGTCTTGGTTGTTAACATTGTATGACATTCGTTATGCCTCGTCGGAGGTACTATCGGAGGAGTGTGGCAGTTAATTTCCGCGACGGACTACTCATTGGAAGAGCTCGGTGAAATAGCGCTCTAGACTTTAAGTTGTATTCAGCGACCGTGCCCGACAGTGAACGCAAAGAGTTACAGCTACACACACAAGTTAAAAAAAAATATTCAACAATTTAAAGCTTTTATAGAAATTTATTGAAATTAGTTTCGTAAATCCGAAATACTTTATACTTTACAAGCTATTAGTAACTCGCAAAGTTTTAGATTTCACAAGTTTGAAGTAGAGTGCACCTTTCTACCATATAGTAGTTATTTAATTCATACTCTACGCGGTGCTTAGCATCCGGTAGAGCTTAGTTGTAAGCGGATTTACCTCGTAGTGTGAACTGTTACGTCGAGCAGAAAATGTGAACAGTTTGATTCAAAGAGTGTTCAAGAACAGGCAAAGGGATAGATAAAACTGGCCAGATGAGGGTTGGACTCACATTTGAAAGGTTTTTTACGTGAAAAATAAAAAGTTAAAATTTTATTAAACAGATATCAAAACAAGTCGGATAACTGTTCGTATATTTCTACTGCAATAAGTCGAAAAAGTAAATTTTAAATTAGTATTGAACGAAAGTCACGCGTAGCGACTCTACATTCCATTTTAGTGATTTGAAATTTAACGTAAATTTACTGTATTAAAGAAACTCCAGCACTTTTTGACGACCCGCATGGTGGAATAGTCACCATGCCAGTTTGACAAGCAGACTGTTCCGAGTACGATTCACGGTCAGACATATCTAAATGATGAATTTAGATTTCTCTTCTGAGTCTGGGTGTTTGTGTATTCGTCTTTGTCTGTATATATGGCACCAACGCCACAAAAAAAATCGTTATGTGTGGCTATGAGTATAAAAAACGTTATTTATTTATTATTATTTACTTAGGTAGCAGTGATAGCGTAGTGGCTAAAAAATTAACCTCACCATCTTGGGTTACAGTTTACAATACCAGGTAGGTAAACAGGTAGGTACACCTCTACATCACCTGAGCGGAGCCCGTCGTGGCAATGCGCTCAGAGATCCCGGAGTCCTCTACGTAGCGCTGAGGACAGCCACCGGAGGGGTTTAAGTGGGTAAAAATACCACATAACCCTGTGTCGCTCCCAAGGCAACGGGTGCCTTTTGATGGTTTCCCCCTCGAAAATAAAAAAAATAAAAACATAGAAGGTAGGTACACCTCTAACTTTGAAAGGCATGTAAGTATCAAAAATTAATTATCATT
>DWRA01000963.1:0-19682 GCA_018250295.1 Spathilepia clonius | reverse complement strand
CATGCAGTCAATGTGATGGTAAATGGTCACTGGGTATGGACATCTAGAGTAGGATTGGAGCCCTGAGGTCTATCAGAGTGTTAGGATTATGAAGGAATTAGCTGAAAACTTGTGTAAGTATCACTGTCGGCAAGTTATGTATGTGTGTGTTTGGCAGACAAAACTTTATATGCGAATGTAAAAGTTCTTATACAGAAAATGCTGAACAAATAATTTTCCAAACCAAATAAATCAACGATTTCCTTTTTCTGGGAAGTGTACTAAAATGTAGATATTTTTCAGCCATATTCCTAAAACATAACTGTTAACTGGACCCATAACTTCACACTGGCATATTTTGTATCACGGTTGCCTCTTAGACATAGGTACAATGTAGAAAGTGAAATTCATCATTTAAGTATCTGCCTCCCGCGGGATCACACTCAAAACCTCCTACATCCGCATGCGAGGAACACTACGCCGCAGATATTCACAACTAAATAGCTCCATCTCACCACAAAAGGAAACAACTACAGGTATGTGTGATTTAATAAGACATTAGTATAGACGTAAATGAAACAGTCACCGTTGAGATCTTAATCGCCATTATAGAATCAACCTGATGAAGTAGTCCCTTGTCTAACCACAAACAGTCAAGCGATAATTTTGTACAAGTATATCAGCTTACTTTTGTATTTACATCTCCTTGAGCCAAAAACAACCTTGAGCGTGTTCTTTTTATTTTTATTTGTACGCTGAAATAATTTCTCTCATTTCAAAGGAGTAAACACCTCGTGATTCTAAATTTTATGTATTTATTACATGTTTACTGTTAGAAACTTTTTTGTACTGATGCGAGGAATGTGGCTATTCACAACTTTTGGACAAGTTGTTTCAATTTAGTCTTTAGGGGTAGCAGCGCATTTGTAGATGATTTCAGCTAGGAGTGTAACTTTACTTAATTTTGGTTTGGAAAATTTACAGTTACCATCAGGTTAACTGCATGATATTTTTTATTCAAGCTTATAAATGAAACGTTTTTTGCTAGCTTTAGTCTATTATTAAATTAATTATTGAAAGTAGCATCATTTACTATCTTCAACAAAGCTGTAATAACGCATGCGCTTACCTGCAATAGACACTTACATTTAGCTTCGCTCGCTTCGCGTTGCTCGTTGGCTATTGAACACAACCTTACGAATGACCACTTTGAATTTCAAATCAAATCGATTGCTGACCATTATCTTTTATGTACAAGTCACATTTAACTTAATGCCTCTATACTAGTAACTGTTAATCTTGGAAATTTATAATCGACGGTACGTATGAAAACCGCAGTTTATTACACAGTTTAAGGTTCCGTGGGTAATTATATTTTATGGCCATAAACTAGCGAAGGTAATTAACGTGGTGTTACATTGTCACTGCATTTTTAATATCAGCCAAAAAGATAAACAAAATAAAGATACTAAAAAGCTATATTTAGTGCTGAATCACCAGCGGTACCTCTACATTTTAAGACGGCATCTCTTAGTTCGATACTTAAATAGGTATCTGGTTGGTCTCTGGTTTAAAATGTTTAACTTTGATTTTAAGTGTACTTGTGGCATAACGATCATAGTTATATGAGGCGTTCTTGTTTAATCCTTAGAGATTACGTGTCTTACTTCGATTTATGTCATGAATTAGACTAATTCATGTAGTTGGCTGCATTTTCGATAGCTGCCTGCACTTTTGAGAGTGGTTCACTCGTATTATACAACACAACGTCACTTTTTACATGCTTATGAGGTCGTAATTATATAACCAATTAAATGTTCTTTGTAGTACGGAAAAACTAATCTGCCCATGTTTGATGTAACCTTGATGGTGACATTGGGCTGGTTGTAACACTTTTTATGTACCCCTGCTGGACGCGGTTCTGTCCCAACAACTGAGGAATGTTGTGAATTTATATTCACGTCGGAAGCTATGTAACAGTGGCAATTTATGTGGGTATCCTGAGCTCCAGTCAGTTGAAGGGGGAAAAAAGGGAGCCAAATTATTAATTTTTACATCACTTATGCAAGGTAAGTCCGACATAACTTGTAACTAATATTAATTAAGTATCCACGTAAATCTTCGCCAACATAATCTATTAAGAGCTTTAAACCAAAGATCAAAGGAACATTAGCATCAGTAATAAATGTGTTGTAATAAGGGAATATTAATAACTAATTACCTCATTCATCGAGATAAACACCTGTTGTCTTGATTAATTACCAAACATTAGTACATTATTAGCATTATAACGGGATAACATTTAGATATTCCAGTACACAATTAATTAAGCAACTAGTATTGATGACTGAAGCGCGGTTCCCCGCGGCTTGTTACATGTATGTAGTAGAAACCGTTGTGGTTCAACTCCGGCGGCACCACCTCCACACTTATTTCTGCGTAATAATAGCAGTGTTAAGCGCTGCTGCCTTCCGGATTGAAGGGTGTGGTAAAGTAGACACACTTGTCCGAGGCATTCCAACTTGATCCTCCGGCCTAGCAACGTATCTGTGGCCAACCTCAGGTAGGATTTTGGTTTTATCTAGGGTACATTACAAATATTCAGGGGCGGCGCTTGTAATTTACCATCAGGAGGACTGCACGCTGTCTTGCTATTTCCATCATATAAAAAAATACGAAAACTGACGAACAAAAAAAGGTGGAAGGTTAAAAGTGATAGGTAGAACTCCTTGTGATTCGACTCCATAGACACCACCGCCACGATTATTTGTATATAATAACAGCAGTATTAAGCGCTGGTATATACCAGGTGAAAGGTGCTGTAAAGGAGTCATGCTTGTTCGAGGCGTTCCAACTTAGTCCTTTGAAGTATTTAATCTTTTTTAAGATCGGTTACAGATGTCAAGTACTATCAGGTGGAGTAAATGCTCATCTGTTGCTTCCTTAAAATAAAAAAAAGTTTAGACCTTTCAACAAACCTTTGAATTATAAGAATTTATTAACAAAGGTAAACGCCGTTCATATTATTCCGAGATTAAACAATACGCCATTGATAAAGCTCTAAATTACCAGAAGATCATAAATCATAAGCGACGTTAGCACATCTTAATCATATATCTTAGGGAGCAATTAAATTTGATCGCCGCGGGCCACTGACGTACATTATACTCGGCATGAAGACAGGCCCTTTCGTGCTGCAATATCAGATATGCCGGCCGTGGCTTTGAACTATTGTATATTTCTCTGTATTCTAAGGTAAATTAAAAGCAGAAACCTAGAGATTTCAATAAAAAATGCAACTTCTAAAATTAAGTGGAAAAACTCAAAATAATAATTGGAAAGAGGAAACGAATATAGACATTTCAAAATTTTTGTATCGTTACATTGTGGAATTTTGGAAAATGAATATCGTTTATTTATTTTTATGATTTATTTTGGGTTTTTTGAGAGTAGGTACCTACTATCAAAAATTGTAAGGCGTGTACTACTTATTTTAGTAACTATTTTTTTATATATTTTTGTAATGTGCAAGAACGAAGAAGATTTTAATCCTATCTGAGGTCGGTTATAGACGCATTGCTACCTCTGAGGACATAGTTGGAACGCCTCTGATGAATACGTCTTCTTTACCATATCTTTCAAACCAGATCACAACAGCGGCGGACACTGTTGTTATTTGGTACAAAATGCATGGCAGTAATGGCTGCGGAGTCGCACGACAATGGTTTCTACCACACCATTTTGGTTTATCGTTGTTTCTTCACATTGTATCTTCACAGCTAACCTTACATATAATCTAACGCTGACTGCATAGAAGTTCTTTACTCAATCAAAACAAAGTACAGCCAGCAAAACAAGTATACACTGCAGCAAAGTCAGTGGACAACAAATGGAGTGAGGTACCAGTTGGCGCGCTATCGCCACATAATTTATCGACGGAGGAAGGCGTAAATCAGCGCGCCGGCGCACGCCCTCGTAAATCCAATAATATTATCCTGCTCCAGCGCCCGATAATTTCCATGTTACCGACGGCTGGATGGCGTTCATGGTGCTTGAGATTGTGGCGATTTATTGCCCCGTGACGGATAATGCTACAGAAATGATAGTGCTATCTATAAAGCCGGCTATCTATTAACACTATCTTTTTAGTACTTTCATTTGCTTCCAGAATATTAGACGACGTTTTACTCTCTTCAGAACTGAAACGAATCGTTCTAAAGATGTTACACTTTTTTATTGTATTAGAGTAGCACACGAGTATTCAGTCCACCTGATGGTAAGTGGCCATTGCCACCCATGGATATCTGTAATCAATCTCAGATAAGATTAAGAGTCAAAACCAAGAAAGTTCGACCAACTTCAATCAACCCTTAATTATTATGTGCTTTAGCAAACATTAATGATACATTCAAAACTGTGTTTTATTTAGAAAATATTATAATCGACATATTATTATAGTAGTGTCGTGCACTATCTTGCCAATAAATGAGACAAGTGTGGAGCATAACACGTAATAGCAAGAATGAAATACATTAGTGAAGCAAATAACTTATCAGGAAAAATCCAACATGCACTTGAACGTCGTTATTATTCACTTACGATATTTATAGCTATGTTTACAATTATTACAGGCTTTGACGCTTGCTACAATATTCACAGGAAGAGGGGAGTGGTGCTAGGCCGGCATCACACAGCAATACCTTCGATAATCCTTACCTTATAAAGTTTGAGAACTATGGCTATTAATCTCCACAATTTAAGACTAGATTACACCTTTACAACACAATTATCTCCGTGCAAATCTTCACAAGACCCGAGAGGTACAATCGTGGGGTTTCCGCTCACACATGTTTCGTATTAAGAAACCGAACCCCAATACAATGCTATCTGGAATCGACTGAATGGGTGCTTTTATATAGATGCGGCCTGCCAGAATTGTATACTTTAGTTCACTGCTGGGTACAGGTTTCCTCTCAGAGCAAATATTATTAGGCCACCATCCAGAACATTGTCCAAGAGTAACAGACCTCTTACATTTCCACACGATGTTTCCTTCATCGTTATAGCAAGTGACAATTACTTTCAAATATTCGTGTCTTGGTAATTTTGGTGTATTTGTATCGATGAATGATGATAATGAATCTGTATCTTTATACACGGCCTTCATATCTCTATCATATTATTATTTACGCACATCGCCCGCAGCAACGCCCCTAGATCTCCGCAAGGATGACCTGATAGCCCTGTGGAGAATTATTGTCTGTTTAAATGTTTGAAAGGGCTTAAAGGGGCGTTGAATTGTATGAAATATGGGCGTACCACACGCGAGATCTGTACTTAAAAAAGCTTTTAGCAACATTTTTCAGCTTAGATCATTTATAAAATGCCTAGCACATTATACATGCGTAAAATTGAGGATCATTAAAATACGGAATAGCTTCCCTTTTCGGATACGTTTGATTTATCGAAACTTAAGAAATTTCTATACTTATATGTCAGTCTGTCCGTGAGAAGTATCTATTGTAGCGATTTGGGCAGTTTTGCTAAATATTAAAAAAACTAATTTACCTAATAGTATTTTCAGTATACTTTAGTTAAAATCCAGCTCTTTAAATGCTAAAACCATGCCCGTTTATCTTTGGTTTGCTGTAGAAATACTATGAAATGCAATGCAAATGCTGCTGCCTTCACCTCATTTCTTCACAGTGATAATGAAAGAAAATGTTGTTAGAGCCAATATAATTCCACTAGGGATATTAGTTTAGAGTGCTTACACCAGTGCTTTATTTCCGTGAAAAGGTGTCGATTACAACTTACTTACATATGAAGTGAACGTTTAGGCCCTCGAGTGTGGTAACGCGTCTTTGATTGGGTTTAGGTGAAGCCTATTTTTGATTGAAACGAAAATAACCACTTACCTTCACTTGTACTGCAGGCTCATTTGCTACTCCAATTAAAAAAAAACGGGAAGACCCAGAGGATCTCCACGCTGCTCCAATCATTGTCTGATGTCAAAGTGAGCACATTTTTGTATGCAGATCACGTACTGCGTACAAACAGTATGCTAATAATGAGTAAAACTAGTAATATACCTTATATTAAGTGGTTTTATGAGAACCGCTACAAGACATAATTCACAGTAAGCAGAATTGCCGTTAGCTCATTAAATATACACAACAGCTGCCAACTTTTCCAATGATGGGCTAACATGCAGAATACTAATTAATTTGATTCGATACCATTACTTAGAAACAAAATAAATATCTAGTTATTTTACTTAATTTTCTAGGTATACTAATATATGTCTGTTTAATGGTTCTGTTTATCATTTAAAAACGATTTAGAGGATATTATATCGACATATCAAAAACCGTTATTATTATTAATATTTTTTTATATTTTTGTTAATTAGGTCCATTCAATAGGAATATTATGCAGAGTAACAAGTAAAAATGTGCGTATACGGTCCGTAAGTTTCTTGTTTGATACAACGAAAGTAGCAAACGAGCATGCCTGATAGTAAGACACTGCCGTCCGTATACATGTATAATCATCCTCAGATAAGATTAGACTATTACTAGACTACCTGAGGTCGACCACAGATGCGTTGCTACCCCTAAAGACTAATTTGTAACGAGTTGGCTAAGTATGTATCCCTTATCACACCATTCAAACCAGAACACTGCAGCGCTTGACACTGTTGCTATTAGGCAGAAATAGGTGAGGCGAAGGTGCTGCCAGAATCCAACTACAAGACGTTCTACTACCTCAAAAATAACAAAAGAAAAATAATTGAAACAGAAGTTTACGCTTCCACTTACTAACATATTTCTAGTAACTTATTTCTCTGTAGCAACGAACTTAGTCGTTTACGGTACAGGAACTAGCTATCAAGCGCTATCAGCTATTCCGCGTGATATGGTAATAGCGGCATAGCGTTGAATAGCGCTATTCGCTGTCTGTTACGACTAAGGCTATACCCGAAGAGCTATAAAGATGCTATCGTGGTTTTGATGCTTATGGTACTTTGATGTAGCAGACGTAAATGTGACTTTTTTGTAATAGAAGTAGAAACAACATACAGCCGATCTGATGTTATGTGCTCGTTCCCACTCTGAAATCTGTAGTTAACAGATAATTGTCTCGCTGCTGGAGTCAGGTTCTTCTCTCAGAGTGAAATGAGTTCAATTCTTATAGTTTTAAAAACAATGAAAGTACCGCTGACAGGGCTGTTTCTACCACCTTATGTAATCCAATTACATAGTGATAAGTTCTGTACTCTTAGTAAACTTGCAAAATTAATGAAAATAGATCTCCATCCGATAGAAAAAAGTCGGCAAAGACTCGACACAGTTTCCAAGACATATTGGCAACGTTACTAAAACCGGAAGCGAAAGAATGGTCTCTACTGCGGTGGAGAGCACAAAAGGCTGTATGCATAGAAATGTTGGACAATAAAAAAGATACACGACTACAAACAAAAAGCTTCAAGAACTTGGTGCATAAAGAGGAGAATTATGACGCTTTCAACGGCACATTTAAGCGGGGCATATTTCAAAAGTTTCGGCGTATTAAGCAACATTTATTTTGGCAGTGACTCGGCCATTAGGGCGGCGGGTAGGAGTTATGAAAAACAGCGCTCTTACTACTGGTCATGGGTTAGGAGGGGAAAATTGGTTTGAATTTTGTTTTCTTTAAATTTTACGGCTCAAAATTTATGTACTTGGATAACTATATGTGGTCTTTAGTATTTTACGAGGATTGTATTATCGTTTGCCGATTAAGGTTTTATGCTTCAGAACACAAAAGTTAATGACATGAAATATGATTGAGAAAGTAATTCATAATTCATATGACATGTACTTATAATTATTAGAATTAGGAAGAAACAAAAGAAGCATCTCCTCAACCCTTTCCTCATCGAAAGCAAATTTCACCACTTAGGTTTAAAATGGTTATTTCTAAATTAACATCTAAATAACATGTCAAAGTATTTTGACCAAGAACAATTTTCATTTTTGAATCATCATCTTGGCTAACTCAAGATGTTGCCAAGTTGTATCAAGGTGATTATTAAAGGTCACGTAAAAAAAAAATCCGTTTGTAGTTTTATTACACGGACGAAAACATTTGTAACGTGCGTTTAATCATATTGTTGCAATTCTTTAAATACTTAAGAGAGTACAGAATTCCTCAAAATATTTACCTAATATTAAGTTACCGAAGGGGAAGGGCGGAGGCACCCCAAGAATTACTATAAACAATCCCGAATGGGACTAGCAGGAACTTACAAATACATTATTTCCGTGAATTAAGTCGGAACATCTCATATTAGTGTCTCTGGCTTACCACACCCTTCCAAGTAGAATAGAGCAGCACATATTAATGCTGCACTATGACAGAGGTAGTATTGATGGCGAAGAATAGCGAGTAGCGAATAGCAAAGAGTTCTACCATCTCCAAAACCTACGTAACTAAGTCCTGATGTCAAGGTACTCACGATACAAATAGAAACAATACCTCAAACTTTCAAGAAACGTGCCTTAAAATCGAGAAACAAAAGTAACTCAAAAGCCATTTTTCTTAAAAGTAGGGAACAACAGTGTCTTGTTATATTCTCGCCGCTCTCGGAGCGGCACTTTTATTATTTAGAGCATCCACTATTCTGTTTGTTTTCTCAAGAATATTCAATGTATGATCTTCATATGTTACGCCCAAATTATCGAAACTTGGCACATCTTCGCCTATTGAATTGTTTGTCCTTGCGCCGTATATTTCTTTTAGGACCAACATTAACTTAATAGTCGGAAACTTGGAGACGGAGCTAAATTTCGAAAGTGCGTGCCAAAATCGGGATTAATATTAAGCTGAATGATAATGGTTGTAAACATTGGTGAGTATAATGTGAGAAGAACTATTTGGGAATAAAATCCAGTGGCGCTATGACATTCGTATTTATGTGCATTGTGGATATAATTTACCAATTTACAGATGTATCTATAGTTGATAATTCCGTTAGGCGGCTGTGTATTAGCTAGTGCGAATAGAATAAGGACTTAAACTATTCTTTCATAAAGGAACGCATAACTTCATAATGTAATTATATTATTATTATCCTTAATTGGTGCTACACATAAATATCGCTATTATGCCACTAATTTATGATTAAAATAGCCCTGATTAAATGACGACTTCAATATTCATAATTGCACACAGTTAATGACGCAAATATCCATAAGTACAATGGAATCATAATGTGCTGGTTCTTTTCTTATAATACAATCGCACAGCTAATGTGGTTCCAAGACTAGTCAAGTATGTAATCAATGACAAAAGCTTTCAAAACCAATATAGCCGTAGCACAAATATTGACTAGAACTCACAATCTACATACTTATTAAAATTCATTGAAGTCAAAACAAAAATACCGGTATTTACGACTACCCAACAAAGCTTTGAGGGCATTATTAAAATAGAGAGGTGTTTTAAACATGGTGATTACAAAGCACTTACTATACAGGGTGTTCACAATTATGAGTTGGTCCTTCGAGCCGGATGGGCGTGTCGCTCCGCCCCGTCGGCGCTCCAGGAGTCCTCGTTAGTGGAAGAACTCGATTTTCATGTCGAGATGTCAAACGGATGCTGGCTTGTTGAATAGGCGGCGTGTGAGACGCGAACACAAAGGGCGAGATGTTTTGGTTACAATATTTTATTTTCGTGAATATTGTTGAGAAAATATAGGAGGAAGTCATATTTTCAAACTCATAGTCGAAATTAAAAGGAAACGCTAAAGTTATTTTGGCATGGATATACCTAAAGAAATAGGTTAAGATGAACAACAGACATTTTCACATCAGATGAAAGAAAACAATAGTTAGTTTAGTTCAGTCCACAAAAAATTTTTGAAATCATGGAATATATTACAGAAAATCTGAGGAACATAATAGAACACTTTCGTATCCCCAAAAATGGAGCAAAACAGCGGTTACCACTACTGCTGTATTTATAGCAGAAAAAAGTCTGGCGTTATTACCTCCGCAGATATGTCGCAAAGTCCTACCATCTTCAAGACATAGAAGTTTTTGTATGCATTATGTTATGTGCTGTTTATTGATAAGAATCAAAGTAGTTTATTATATACATTTCAAGCTTTTAAATATAACTTATTTGAGATTAGTCACTGGTGTCCTGAACTAACTCCGGAATTAACTTCCGGAACGTTAAAAAAAGAGCAAAAAGCACTCCTGCAAAGCTGCACACATCGGCGATTCCTCTGGTGTTGCAAATCTCCATAGGCGACGGTAACTAACAACTTTTCATCAGGTAGCCGTTCTGCATTATTGTTAGGTTTACAAATAAAAAAAACCATCCAAATACTGCAAACTGTTGTAAACATTAATAAATTCAAACAATATACAAATAACTTTATATTACCGGGCGTGTTTGTGCAATTATAAAAGGTACAATTTGCTAGTCTTTAATGAACCCTCATACCTACTTGAGCGCCGTTATTTGAAGGGTCTCTAACGATGGGCGGAGATCAACTAAAATGTGAATTTCGTAATTGGTAAATAACTTGAAGTGATTTTCAATATTATGTACTCGGTTAATGAGCACATATTTTAATAGGATGACGTAGCAAATGATTAAAAAATCCATTTGATGGTAAGTGGTCACTGCCGCTTATGGATGACTGCAATCATGCAATCACAGCCTTTGCATTGGAAACTCTTAGGTCGGTCGTAAGATTGGTTTCTAAGAACTAAGTTAATACGCCTACTTTAAATAATCTAAATTCAAACTAAGACACAAACGTGCTTAACACTATTTTATTTGACAGAAATAAGCGTGGCGGAATGTCTCTGGAATCGAACCACAAGAGGTTCTACCCCCTTCAGATATATTTACCCTCCTCCTTCCCACTTTACTAAAAACACGTTAACGGTTATTTTTTATATTATAAAACTTTAGTAGTGTTTACTTACTGCACCCTACTATCAAGTCAATAGCAATATTGCTGTTTTACATTTTGCTATTAAATGGAATTATACATGTTGAAGTAAAATACAAAATACTAAGCTGAAAGTAAAATCGCTCTGTCGAAGTAGTTTTAACAATATTCAATATTGGATTTTCGCTGGATGTCTTAGGGCTAAGACATATATACATACGATATAATTTAAAAACGTGTCAGAATTAAACGTCGTATTTTAAGCATGTGTTTTAAACCTAAATCAGGACACAACGTTATAAATCTATAAAAAACCATGCAATATTCATTAATATTTCATCTGTTTAAATGAGCGCTTTAAATAAAATTATAATATTCAAAGGTCCTTAGACGTAATTTTCAATAATAAACACGAAGTACCTGACTTGGCTCCGAATTTCAAATGCTACGTGATTAAGCACTACGAATAATAACGAATGCTCATTTAGTCCGGAGCCTGTCTCGAGGATGCTTCGGTGCTCCGCCCTATAATAACGAGGCGCCTCTTGCTATGTACTTGAGTATTTCAGTTTTCTCAGATACCTAAGAGTTCCTAAATTATTATATATTTATATTTCTATTTTCACCATATCTATTTCTGGCCAATAATATCAATGTTAAGCGCTCCTGTGTTCTGGTTTGTAAGGTGTGGAAAGGGAGATATATGTATCGACACTATTGCAACTTAGTCCTTAGAAGTAACAACTCATCTGTGGCGACTTCAAATATGAATCTAATCTCATTTCGTGTCGACAGTAGCCTCTTACCATCATGAAAACTGCATGCTCATGTTATTTCCATATTACAAAAAAAAATACATTACTGGTAATATTCAAGGCAAGATTCAATAGGCATTTTCTAGCAAAATGACTTTATAATAGCCGAAACGCATTAGATAGGTGGTGTACATATATCCTTTTTGAAATTCGTCATAGATGCCCAAGGCTGTCAATGCAATCCAGGCTATAAAACATAATATGTATACCAAAGTACCTTCCCATACAAGATAATACTTCCTACCAACAATATCCGCATAACACTTAACCTGGCCCGCTACACAAGAGGTCCTACAAGCCCCTAAGATTTGAAGCCGATACGACATCATAATGGCGAACAAATTCTCCCCACTTTATCAGGTTCTCATTATGTTTAATAATAGACAATTCAGCGTCTTATCGGAAATAGGTAGTTCAGTAAGTAGTGTTGTTCGTTAGAAAAATTAGGGTATCGATAAATTTTTTTGGGTCGAAACAGATTTGTCGACGTAATTCTTGGTTCAAATATAACATTATATTGTTCAAATATAACAGTTCCGCCATGATGCCATGCCATCCATCCATGCCACTGGGTCAAAATATCGGCAACTAAGAAATCAAAACTTCGTATCGTGAGTACCCACTACATACCAAAAATATAACAGCATTATTTCTACATCTACGAAAACAACGTTAAGTGATGTTCTCTATATTATATTCTAAAAAGTTTGGAGTTCTGAGTTATTTCTGAATAAGTTTTTTTTTTCATAACTGGCTAAGCATTTGTGTCTTTTCTGAAATTGCAAAATATCTATTTGCAAAGATGACTATGTACTAAATGTTAAACGCCTGGTCTGACTTTGTCGGTCAATTTACATACAACATAGTAAATCAATAAACTATTTCCGACTTAAGTCTTCGCAGTAGGAGTTTAAGTCTTGAAATTCAATAGTAAGTCTAAAGTGTTTTAAGATGTTTGTTGGGCTTGCTACGATTATATAATTCTAAGAAGATTTCTCGAGCATTTTCGCTACTTCGTAATATCGTAACGTAATTTTATTTAAGTTAAAGCTTCGTTAGAATTCATGCAATGAATGCAAGTAACCATTAATTTATTTTTGCGATTAACTCTCTTTTCTGTATTTATTATTTAATTTATTCTTGCGTTTAACACTCTTTTCTGCAGCCGTCATTTAACAAAAAATATTAAAGTAATAAATCCTTGGACACCCTTATGGCTATCGCTATAATAAATCATCACTGTCCTATGTTACTACGTAGTGCTAGTAAGTTGCTGCACCCGCGCTATCGGACATCATGGAGGGCTGGGGGCGTGGTCCTATTATACACGGGTCACCTGTAGCAGCCTGGTTGTCGACTATTAACTGTGAAATGGAGGCATAAATATTCGTTTTTAATATTGTAACTAATCCTGCTGCATTCTGGTTTGGTAAGAGAGAGCCATTTAAATGAGCCATTCTAATTTAGTTTTTAGGGGTAGCAATGGATCTGTGGCTAATGACAGGTCGGATTCCAAATTTATCCAAGTTTCATCACAGATGTATATGTGCGACAGCTAGCAGTTGAAACTCGGCCTCTAGTTCGGGAGCTCAAGGTTCGAATTCCAAACACTTCTGATTTTTAAATGTTGTGTGCATATTAGTAATTAATAATAATTTGCTTTGAAAGTGAAGAAAATCATTGTGATAAAATATTCACGCCGGAGAATTCTTAAACAAATTCTAAGATGGTGTGAATCTGTCAATTTACTTGGCCGTCGCGGTAGAGTAAACCCTTTCCGCTTTGAGAGTAGAACAGAGTCAGAAGTAGGGAAATAAGCTTGATAACATATGCGGCATATTGCTGTCTTAATCATTTAAAATAAATAATTGGTGTGCCAGCCCTGAGGGCACGGGGTCGCGCGATATTGAATATTGCATGTCCCTCATATCAAGGCATCGCGCGTATTGTTCCACCGCCTGTATTTTACATCGCCGTGATTTAGGATATTAACTCACGAGCGATACAATCTAGCGATAAATAAGGCTCGTTGCAACTGCTTTGCAAGACTACTGTTTACGCCAGCGATATAGTATTTTGGGGGAAATAGACTTAATAAATTAATTTAGTTGATTTGTTTATCCAAGATGAAATGTATTTATAGAAGACCTTAGCAGTGATATGTATAAATTCGATTTCCTACTCTACAAGCTAGGAGACGAAACCAGACACCTTAATTTTATCGAAATTATGTGCAAGTTGGGAGTATTGATACTAAATTTTACGAAAGTAATAAAACACTTTTTGAACAGGGAGAAATCGTCTAAACGTTTACGTTAAAAAATATTTGCTTACTTTCCACACTCATAGATGCTTAAATCTATGTGGGTTCAATCGGAAATCTGAATCAATAGTAAGATTCCGTGTAAATCTACAGATATTGAACAAGTCAGACACGGGCCGTGGCAGACAAAATCTCATTTTTCCATAAAATATTTGACGTGTCTGCTCGGATGTGTTACGGTAAATATTAATATGTACCTATGTCAATGCATATTATATGGGAGAATGCTAAAATATCTGCAACGTGTTGTCTGTAGATGTGAATAAACCTTAATAGGTATAGTTTTTTGTAGCGATACTTGCAGTTTTATTAAAAATAAACATTGACCAAAATGTTAGTAAGGACGGAGTTGGTTCAAACAGTTATTACCAAATCATTTCGCGTTATTCCGTAGTAACATTACATAAAACAGTACGTAACAAAAATGGTAAACAGAGACATAAATAATAACCGATATCTGGCTGGAGTCGTAAATATGGCGATCGTGAGCCCCCACTAGCCTGTTGCTTAGGGAGCTTGTGCACTGACCGGCGAATTGGCGATATGTGACGAAGCGGTTGAAATTCAGATTTGACACGCAGGTTCAGCGCCCCTATCACTAAATACGTGAAGACAAATGTAGGTATTATTGGGTGATTTTAGCTCCCATGGCACATGAAATCCCTGTATCAATTTATACCAATGAAGTATATAGTATAGTATATTTTTATGTATCAAATACGTGTGGTCTAGAAAATGGATTTCGTTTATTGACGAAACTATGACTATTTATTTAATCAGTTTTTCTAAAACTACAAGTCATGAAAATGAGAAGTAAAAAGATAAAAGTAGATTGAAAATACAATTATTTATCAGTTTGAGACGGTTCCTAACTTTTAGAACGTTTTTTTTTTACATCTATAAGAAATCGTATACGTAGTTATCGGTGCTTTGGATACGCGTACAAAGTCCTATTTCGCACAAACACCTAAACCCGAACTTTTATCAAGTTTGCATCTAACATACGTAACTTAATCGATCCAGAAAACTTTTTTGATAATCTTTGATAATATCTAGCAACAACAGTATTAAGCTATGCTGTACTCTGATTTGAAGAAAGGCAAGGGTATATATGTACTTATATTGTACAAGGCGTTCCAAGTAGTCTTCAGGGGTAGCGACGCATTGGTATTAGTGATGGAACTCAGGTAGGCCTCTAATCTTATCTGGATTTGATTACGGATCTCCATAGGAGGCAGTGGCATCTTACCATCAGATAGATTGCATGCACATTTGCTACTTATGTATAATAAAAACAATATTTTTTGCGTCCAGTGCATCATTCCTCTTACAGAAAGGCTTTCTCAACGTCCGCTGAGTTATGGGAGCCGCGCAGCCGGTAGCGGCAGTGAGCTGCGGGGAATGAGTTTGACCTGCAACAGAACCGATTTACACGTATCTAACTTAGTAAGGAGTCATCGACACATTATTATCACTGCTGGGCACAGGTCTCCTATTACAACGAGAGGAGTTTTGGCTACAGTCCGCCGTAGTGCCAAGTGCGAATTTGTAGACTTCAAATACCTTTGCAAATTTATTTTTAAGAATTCACAGGCGTTATTTTATGACTTACTAAAGCAGTGATAAATCCTACATACTTTAGGGTCGTCTAAAATACTTCTCAAATAAGTCTAAAATATATCTATAGCTATGTGAACAGCGTGAGGTTTCATTCTTAAAGGAGACTTATGCCCAGCAGTGAGAAAACAACGGAATTGATGATGATATAGCAACCGTTAGTTTCCATATAAATAACTTCATATAAGGTAAGAGTCCCATTTGAAGTCTACTACCGATGCGCCTCTGCTTAACGAATAAGTTGGAATAGCTCATAATAGTACCTTTGCACGTTCTCCTAATGCCATAACACGTCAACTGCATACTGCTGCTGTAAAGCAAAATTAGGTGCAGCAATGCTACCGCAATTATACCACGAAGTTCATTTAATTCTAAAGAGGAAATATATGCTGGTCCAAATTTGGGAAATTTGTAGCCAAAATAATTACTTCCCTTTAAGTATAGAGCACAGTGGGATATTATACTTATATCATACACGCACTTGACAGGCAATTTTTCAAAAATTCCCTATATTTATCCACCGATAGTGATGACCATATCCATCCATCTCGTACACAATTTGTGCGCAACACCCATCAATCAACGTTGGCCAATTATAAAAAAAAAAAAACTAAATTACGTACAATCGACAGAATTGCTCCTTATGTCCTATCTCATTCGCATGTATGATGGAAAAATGAAAGAGAGGATAAAGAATGAAACATAACGAAATAATATTTATGTTACCTTTATAATGAAGAACAATGCCCACATAAGTTTTTATGTATAAGTGCGTATGGCATAGATGCCACCAAAGTTTAAACAAACAGACCTAGAACATGACATTTATGTAATTTAATTTATCGTAAATACACGATAAATTAATGTTTAAATGTAATTTAATTGTTAATTATCATTTATTATAAACCAAATATTATTCATCAAAAATAAATTTGTTTAAACATCTACCAACTTTCACTGAACCCGTTTAAAGTTAACTTTCGATCTACCTTCTAAATACTATTGGGTTAAAAATCTTCTCAGTTAATCAGAATATGCAGATTTGCCTATTGTATACATGAGGCAGAGCCGCGAGCACCACCAAGTACAAAAATGCTAAGGAACCCTATGAATAAGTTGTTCTCTTAACCCTTACATCAAACAGGTTATCTCCGCTAATATATTCTTTAGCACGTCGGAAAGGCACTTAGAGGGGCGCGGCGGCTGTCAGGCAACGTTCGCATATGCATGCGTGATTTTAGGTTAGTAGCATACTAACATAAACTCTGGGAAATATTTAACAGTGATTAAGTTTTCAATTTTCAGTTTGATTGTTTTCGTTTTTATACCTAATACATATTTTGTTATTTGTTATCTTTGGTAGTCATTCGTATAATGTGTTTAAATATATTATGCATTTTACAATTTATATCTAGCCGACGTAAAGATTATTGAAAAGAAAAAAAATAAAATAAAATAACACGGTATTAAATGAAATTAGAGATGCATTGAAGTACGTCTAATGTAAGTAGTAGAAAGGATAGGAACGAGAAGATATACAACGAAATATTTTTAGTCCTTTTTGGTAAAATCGTAAAAAATTCTTTTTCTGTACCTTAACCTACAAGTATCACCAATTTGTCCAGTGGTTTCCAAGACTTTTCTAAGTTAACAATTTTTATTGTTACATTAATATTGTAACTCTGTGCCATCCTTATCCTATACAACATTACCAACGCTCAGCAACCACCCGCGGGCGCTACGCCCCTTCCATGTAACGAATCAGATTCTCTCCGATTTATAGTCGCCCGCCTTAATTGCAAACGTACTTTACCGAAACCGGACTGTTTCAATTTGCTTAAGACCTTGCACACTGCGTGACATAGTGGTCTGGTGACCGGTATTACTGGTGGTTGGTGGTGGCTAAGTCGTTGAGTTTGCCGGTTCGACACTCGGCAGATGCAAGTGTGAAAGACAATACAAAAGATGCATATAGGAATCTACTCTGGGTAAAAGTGTTGCAATGGTCTGGTCATCACAAACTGGCCTGTGGTCTAAGTATTCTTGTCGTTCTTGTTTTTAGTAACTATGGGCTGTAAGTGTAAAAGCATTGGTTTATTTATTATTTATGTCGATACCGACTTTATTTTGGAAATGCCGCTGAGTTGGTTTCAGGTTTAATAAGCCAAAAACAAATGTTATTCCCGAACCCTCAGATAGCTATAACATTACGATGTCCGCAAATTTTAGTCGAAACGGCAATTTCCGTCCTACGAGCCATTAAACCAGACATAATGAAGTTCCCCAACCAGATAATATAGTAGGGCGGACTGCTATGATTTACAAGGGCGCAATAAAAAGAATTTAAGGGATGACCCGGCGTGAGCATAAAGATGAAGTATGGTGCCGCAGCTTGGCCCTATTGCTGAATGAAATGGGTTTGCTATTTTATGGACGAAGTAACTTGTATTTGATATGTTTTAGACGAACCTTTCTAGAACTAGCAAAAGCCAAATAGTACCAATATGATTTACTCTACTGTTGGCTGTAAAATACCAATCTAAAGGAAATGAGTTGTCGCTGACATACGCGAGCTTCCCACTGAATCATTCATACATAAAGAAGTATACATATAATTAAACCCTATAGTTAATAAGCACTTTGTTTTGTAATAGTGAAGAATCCTATTTAACAAAATACGCTTACCTATGTGTATGTGTAGTTTATAGCGTAAGATTTATAATTAAATGTAAAATAAAAGTAGATCCAAAATAGAGCCCTGAGAAAATGTGGATTTAAAACAAGTAAAAATAAAAGTTCGGTGTTTAAATTACTTAAGGCATTACTTATCCTCCTTGCCCTATACTTTCTAAATGCAATTTAAGCAGATTTATATGCATTAAATGTATGGTGTAAATTATTTTTATTGCACCCTTGTAGATCACTGAATACGCCCTACTGCATTATCTGGCTGGGGAACTTCTTTTATGCGTCTAATGGTCCCATTATCAGTTTAATGTTTCCCAAGGACCATTACCTTGCATCTAAAATGTTGAAGGATAAATACAGGAATACAGACTGTGATAAAAGAGATTTTTTATAATACAAATAGAAATAGCGAAAATGAAATATTACGAGTAAGTATAGATAGATTGATAGATTACACTTTATTGTACACGAATATGCTATTGAATAATTGTTTGTATGCAATAGGCGGTACTACAGTATGTATTTAAAAATGGTAGAATTATTTATAGTTCAAATTATCCTTTACACTTATTTTTACCTTATGACATAAATTAGGGCAGAGATCTAAGTATACGTTAAGTATTCCATATTAAGCTTATAATTATATGTATAGTAACAATAAGCTCTGACAGATTTTAGAAATTATATATCCTTAATTTATTTTTATTTGATGGCCTGCTGTACTTGCTTTTTTCAGAATGGGAGAGATGTATACTGTGATGTCGTTAGCATAGCGGGCTATTAAGACACCATTTGAGAAAATCATGAGAATGTCTAGGTATGAAGGACATGATACTCTAAAGTTATGCCATCAATCTTCCATCAAACGGTGATAGTTTTAATTTCTAAAATGTACATTTTTGACGTCAAATCATAAAACTGAGCTTAAAATTTTGTTACAAAGAAATTCATCTCTGCAGCGCTTGATATAGTGGATTCGAGTATCAAAGCCGAGTACAATAGACAAACCACAAAAATCCTTTTACTGGATTCCAGTTCAGTGAATCGCAATACGTATTAACTCCCCAATTTTATTTCAAGCTCATTATTAAAAGCTTATAGCCCTTAGCGATACGAAAATGACTTGTTTTACGGTACGCGAGATACTATGAACTAGTGAAAGAGTGATAGAATAAATATAAAAAAGCCTTGACATGAGATTGCCTTATGGTGGTAGGTAATTTAGAATAAGAGAAGTATATGATTTTAGACTTATATTATCGCGGAATTGATACATTTTGTTATATAACGGGTACTCACGATACGATGT
>DWRA01000962.1:0-19700 GCA_018250295.1 Spathilepia clonius | reverse complement strand
AGTGTAGACAACCGTTTTGGGTCTGGATAATGTAAAATTGTTTCTGTATATGTTTATGACAACTAAGTTACATGCTAACTTACAAAGTTCATATAGAACCGTGGTTCTACCTGAAGTAGATTACATATGCGTTGTCACTCCGGCGGACTAAGATATGTAAATGAGCCATATTCGCAAAAACGAATGAATAATATAATAAAAATATTGCAACCGTGGCGAAATTCACGACGAAAAACTATACAATTTAAAGGTGGTAGAACCCTCTGTGGTTCGACTCCGGTGGCACACCGCCACACTTATTCCTGCCTAATAACAGCAGTGTTAAGCGCTGCCGTGTTCTGGTTTGAAGGGTGTGGTAAGGGACACATTTTTTCGAGGCATTCCAGCTTAGTCCTCGACGGTCGAGGCGCATCTGTGGTCGACCTGAGATAGGAATCTTATCTTATCTGGAGTTGATTACAAATGTCCATGGGCGGCCGTAGCCACTTACCATCAAGTGGACTGCATGCTCGTCTGCTACTTTCATAAAAAAATACAAACGTATTATTTATGTAAAATGACGATACCGTTGATCGAATATGCGTCATACAACACGAACGGTACATCACTCGACGCTAGTGACGTAACCTCGTAAAGTTGTGCGCATATCGATATTATGCCTCATAACAGCAGATAACTCTGTTCGAGTGCCAAACAATTAACATAATTACTACTTATGCTATAATAATCTGGGTGAGCGATTGTTATGATACATTTTATACAAGATGTTAATAAAATCTTATATATAAAATTTCCATGTCACAATGTTAGTTACCGTACTCCTCCGAAACGGCTTTACAGATTTTTACCAAATTTTATTTGCTTATTCAGTAGGTCTGAGAATCGGTCAAGATCTATTTTTCATACGCCTAAGTGATAGGAGTTGTTCACCCTTAAAATTTTTTTTTTTTTATTTTTTGACGAAAATGTTTGTTTTTATTTTTTATAATGTGGCATTAAAATTACATACAAATTTTTAAATTTTTACTTTTTTTTTCACCAACCCCTATTTTTTTATGGCCTTTTTAGTAGTTTAATCATTTTTATAAGACAAGGTTTGCCGGGTCAGCTAGTTTCAATATAATATTACGATGTGTTTTAATTTCTAATGAGATTTTAAAAGTTATTCCCGAATTATCATTTATCTACCACATAGATTCACATTAAGCATCTGTAGATAGATATGTGGGTAAGTATTGCGGGCGACTATTGCGGGAAATGAAATTAACATCATTCTTTGCCAGAATGCAGTTTAAAAACAAGTATAGCAATACTTAATTCTGAATATCTCTTTATACTTTGCTTTGTTGCTGTTATTGATTTGTTGCGTGTTCTATTGCTCTTACATTTAGAAATTGGCTGCTGAATGTTAAGTTAAATATTTTATACATAGGTATCACAACAATACATAAACCTACAGTAACAAAGAATCCATTACTTCTAAATCTTCTAATACCACCACAGTTATCTCTGATATTCTTTGTTTATATATAAATAAAATTTTGGAATCTTGGGGATTAAGAAACCACAGTGGCAACAGATAAAATTTCCGAAATCAACGAACGTGTTCGAAAATGAAAACGAAATTGGCTTTCATTAATCACGAGTAAGTCAACCGAACGGCGTCGCGCGTAAAAAGTTTAAAAATCGAGCTTCCGTGCACCAATCGTGTCTGAATTGATAAGCGCTGGCTGAATACGAATTTAAAAAACAAATTAATCGGGCTCCCGTGCACCAATCAGGTCGCAGGGCGTGGCGCGTAACACGGCGGCCGATTGTGAAGCGCATTCAAAAAACGAACGTTAACTTTTTTATTGAACGTGAGCGTGGGTGGAACTTTCTACTGCCTGCAGCCCGTTCTCGTGGGATCCGAACAGAGTATATAGAATCCATAGAGTAAATCGTGTAATGAGGTCGTATTCATCGTTTTAATTACAGTCTCGGTTTATGGTGCAGTTAAAAGACAAAACCAATTTAATTTATTTGAGTAACTATTAATAATTTAATTGTTAATATTATTGTAAAGCTGTAAAGCATAATTGTCACCGCACCTTAATTTATATTTTACTACACTAAACAATAATAATATAGACCAATTATCTTTAAATATTTATCCACATTTTCACTTGTACTCCGTAGAGTAAGAATATTATTATATTAGAATTTAAATCGTGAAATTAATTAAAACTACTGGTCAGTTTAGATACTAAGTACATATTTGTAGTTAACGACGATTGGCTGTTATAGGACTTTATGCTTTCTACGTATTTAAATGTCATAGCAAAATTGTCAATTTTCTCTTGCAAATCTGTGACAAATTAAGGGAAGTAGTAAAATACATTATTAATATATTGTTTCATGGCCCTAGCGTCAGACCTTTTGGCATAACTTTTTTATTGTTAGCATGCACTTGAAAATCCAACCATAAACAAAACTTTGATTTCATGTCAATAAAGCCGGCTATCGTCACCTGTGGCACAGAATAAATAATAGTAAAGTACCTGGCGCTTAAGGATGTTTGGGTTTTAGACAAACAGCGCCAGTGCGAAGTGACCTCAACAAACATTCGGCTCAATGGAGTGACGTAAATGTGAATGAACCTGCTAAGTGATATTAGACGGTCAGGTAGACAGATCGTAGTTATGAAATATAGAACGATTGAGCAGTGGTGCGAAACATTTTTCAAATAAGAACAAAGAAAAAATACATGAATATTTTTAAAAACCACTTTTGCACTGCCATGGCCCTTAAGTAAATAAATTAATTCATATTTAAAATATTGCTTTATAAATCAATTTCTATTGCTTATAATTATAATTTTTATATTTATAGGACAATGTTGTCATGAACATGAGAACATACGTAATTGAATTCTGTCAAAGTATGACTCTTATCCGTAAGCAAACAATAAAAAATCTTATCTACATCGCAAGTCCTTTGTGAATCCCCTTAGTAATGCTATAAACTGCAATGCCTAGCTATGCCCTACAGTTCTCGTCGCTGTTAAATACAACATCAAACAATATAAAAACAATATCCATAACACTTTTCCCATTTACTGCTATCCTAGCTCACATTCACCCAACTCTTCTCATATAAAAAGGCCCAATAACCATTTTAATTGACCTCCGGTGTATATGACAGCGCCAACTACAAAGAGGTCAAGCTGGTTCTCCGGTTTTAGATTGCCAATTTTTACAAAACCTTCCTTAGTAAATTGAAAATTTAAAAAACTCAAATAATACAGGTACTTTCAGACATTAGCGTTTAAACAATCTCTTCAGCTTAATAATATTAGTATGAGTAGATACGCAACGCCACAAAGGCTTGCATAGGTAACTTATCTTCGAGTATCGTGGAATAATGTTATCGGGTTAGTCGGGAAATCCTCAAAGAAACATACAAAACGTTTACCCGTGCCGACGTGCAAACAAAACATGAGATAAGCTGCCGATAAACGGATAAAGAAACCGATTAGCTTAAGAATAAGTTGTAAGAAAGTTGCGTCGGTTTTTGAGTTTATTGTTAACGAAATCGGAATACGCAATGGGTCAATGAATAAAATATGAACTTGTCTTAAATGCAGATAATACGAATGTTTCTGCGAATCCATAATGTTTGTTTCGAGAAACTAGATTAAAAACTTTTCTGGCTAAAAGAACAGTGCTCATCACTACATAAATTCAGTTCTATTTTAAACAAAAGGAATAAAAAATAACTTATCGCTGCCTTATAACAGCACCATTCACATTCAATTAATCACTAATATTCAATCTATTAAAATCTGCTTATCAAAGATCGCAATTTGACAATTTTTGGTTTGTGCAAGTTGTCAAATGTCTATACTTAGTAGGCAAAATATAGGATAGATTGATATTAATAACTGGTGTAAGCTATAATATTTTAGTTCTAATATGTGACAAAGAAGAGACAATACGTCACAATTTCGATTTATGAATAACAATGTATCATTTGCTGACTTCAGGAATGACAAAGAAGTGATCAGCAAACCCGATTAAAACTGCAATTGCATAAAAAACTAACAAAAAATATATATGTTCATAAATTGGGTCTTTTAACGAATAAACCAAGTTTAAAATAAATTAATTAGAGTAATAGGTATTTATATCTAGTTTGCAGCAGTGCAAACACCCGTTTCGTACTAGTTGGTGAGAATTATGAATTTGTATTTTACAAATTCATTACAGTACCTCCTTGATACAAAATGCAGCATACTGATCGGTATTACTTACAAGAGTGATTATTGCCGTCAGACTTATGTAATATTATTTAGAAGGCAGTAGAATTTTATTTAGTTCAACAGCGAAAATTGGCTCAACATATAACCTACAGCAAGAGAAAGGCACATAGCATAAGATCCTTCATTTTAACTAAATCTTTCCGACATGCAACGGCATGCCTATGTACCCCATGAGATGGTACACCAACTTGTATTCTTCATTGATCATAAGTAGTATCAGAATCTTTCTCCCATGATATGCGAGATCACAAGCTAAATTACATGGACTTGTCGAGAAGATTAAGGGTAAAGTGGGAGGAAGCACTCATTAAATCGATGTTAAAGATAACTACTAAACCTTATTAATCAAATATACTGTAATTACTGAAATACTATATTTTGTCTTCAATAACACACAACTAAAGGTATTTAGTTAACATTAACAAACTGAAAATTTTGTTTAAAATTGAACTTATTTTAAATTAATTTTACGCAAAACCTATTTTAAATTAGAGTCTTAAATGATTTTATAATAAACTTGCTTTATATATTGTATCTAATAATCATTTAATGAAAATAGAGTTTCAATAGAAGTTTATAATCCTAAGTATTTCTAAATACTTATTTGTTTGTCACTTCCGCTTACAGAAAGCTATACCTCAAACCTGACTCTATTTGTTTATATTTAACACATCCCAAGAAAGGAATTCGTTTATCTATTGTCGAGGGACCAGATAAGGCTGGCCCAGCCTCGGCCAACCTTTGTCTTTTATCTCAGATAAACAAAAGTTTCCTGTCATATTCAGTGTACTTTCGAGGGCGTTATGTACTTAACTTCACATATTGACTTTAATGGCGAAGACTACATAATTCGTTGAAACCTTTACAATATATACTTTTCTGTATCTTAGATAAAAGTTATTTGCGCCGCTTCTTCTCCATAGCGAAACATTTTCCGAAGCGGTGGTAGCTTGTTGACTTTCAAAAAGAGTTCTGTATGAGCCGACTTTGATTAAATGATTTTTGATTTTGATTTTGAAAATAAGGCTGATTGAAGTTGAAAACGCTTTATCTTTTTTTAAGAGTATAACAAATATCTTTATTATGGCATTGTAATATGTCACAGAATTATAACAAATATCAAAATTGGCCCTACTTATGCAAACAGGAATCAATCCACACAACGAAAGTGTTGAGAAAAAGCCATTTTTGTCAAAATTACGTATATTTTAAAATGTTACGTTATTCTTAATCAAACATATTTACAATATTGCACAAAATAATTTGTTCTATGTATATAAATATAATATTGTTAAAAATCACCAACATTTTTAATGATTTTGGCATGTGTGTGGATTGGTTCCTGTTTCCATAAATAGGTCCAATTGCCATTGCACATGTCGAATTCTAGTGACTGTAACAGATACTTAGAGTACAGTAAACAGTTATGAAAGTGGTATATAATCAATCACAATGGAAACACATACGTGATAGAAAAAATGGGATACCTCTGATCCCGGAAAATGGAAGGGCCCTACGGAAACGTGAGAAGTTAAGGTTTTGGCCACAAACTTTACTAAGAGACAATCTGAAGCTAGTCAAAAATAATTCCTAATACACATACTTAATATAGATAACTGAAATAGCGACAAACTAACAGACAGCATACAAATATAGATATATCGTATAGAGCATGACAATTTTAACAAGAATATTTCATATAACGTAGATAAAATCGAAGGAATCTTCTTTGAAAACTCCTTCTAAAAGGGTTAAATTTACTGAAACCTCCTACATAAGTAATATTCTCATAAACAATGAACTTAAATATAAAATCATCACGCTTACATAAATAATTGAATAGAGCATAAATGAAAAAGCTATTTAGTTTATTTACACAACTGACTAAAACAGCGCTGTAGCGGTGGTATGCTAACGATCGATTCTTCAATATTTAAGCATCGGAGCTATTATTAATGGATGCAACTCGCCCGGGCGGCGTCATGACAAAAGCTGTTCTGACGATAAATAATCATTGTCTTCGGATATTATTCCACCCCGTGGCTCGTAAACATGAACCAATGTGTTAATACGTGCGTACCTATATGTGACAAGGGCCTTTTTATTCTTTATAGGTATAGGGATGGCAACTACGATTTAGTGGAAACTTATGAGGAGCTTTTTAATACAGAAATTGTGAAATATCACACTCTAATTCATATTCTTATTGCCTACTTGCTTTTATTGAATTGGAACCAAACGTTTATATTATAATTAAGATAAACTTACTCGTGGTTCAGACATACAACTATTCTATACTCTTTCTTTTTGTCTCTTTTACTTCAATATCTGTCAATCCAAAACACGCATCATATTAAGTTATTAGTCTTAACTTGACTGATCTTATTTAGGCAATCTATGCACCCTTATAAATTTGGAAGTAGGAAACGAACGCGCATCCCATCTGATGGTAAGTGGCCAGTGCCACCCATGATCATGTGTAATCAACCCTAAATAGACTTGAATTCCGTTACTCGAGATCGACCACAAATGCGTTGCCATCCCTCGAGAGTGACTTAGTATCTCACATAAATTTTCCTTTACCACATTGACTCTGGATGGATAGCTCTGTCCAAATCTCTTCGAATCTATCGTCGACAACCCTAATCGGAAAGAGAGCGAGTCGTTCGGCGAAGTTGAAAGAAAGTGGCACGGAGCGGGCGCCCTGTGGTGCGTCCTCCACATTCCAAAATTGTTCCCGACGAATTCGGACTGGATCCAATGTTTACGTGCACTGCGATTTCGTACGTCTTTTGCTTTGCTTTGAAGGAGTTGTTACAAGCTTTAAAAAACTTGCTCGTATACATACGAGTCCATATACTGGCATTAAGAACATCAGAAGAATCATAGGTGCCACAGACAAAGACAAATAACAGACTCAGGATTTCTAATGACAACTCATTGAATAAAGTAGGTGATAGCACCTGTAACTGTTTACTTGATAGATAGGATAGTGAACATTATGAAATGCGAGTCGTGAAAGTAAGCTTTTAAACAGAGAGCGTTTCCATCTTGTATCGAGAAAAAGACTAAATTAAACGAGAGTTAGACGTGGTCTTGATCCCTAAACTTAACATTATGTGATGTGTGATGTCCTTGTTACTTAAGGATGCCCTTTGTTTTTAAAAGAAAATATCTAATTAAAATAGAATTGAAGTTTACGTTTCTTATAAAGCTTTGAATATTATTAAATCCTCACAAATTATGACTAACGTGGAGTTTGATAAAGAGGAATATAAGTAGATCCCTAGCGAAAACTTTTTTATGTGTGCTTCCGTACTTTGCAGAGCACATAGAGCTTTTTGTTGTTATTAGCCTTATGTGTTTTAGAAGGTAAGCTGAGATTAATTTAAAAACCACATAGGTTCGCTATTTGCCTCTATCTTTTTCCATGAGTATGTATAAGAGTAGTGTAGTAAAATATTCTACAAACTTCTAAGCTTCGGTTTCGCGAAAAGACTCCTACACAACGATAGGTCATAAAAAGGTTTGTAGCCAAATTGTAAGCCGTGAATTTAGACATTAAATTGAGGCAGGTATTATACCTTATACGATTATACCTCATTGCAAATTAAAGTCAATAACTAATTTGTACGGTCAACAAACGGTAGACCATAAAACTGAATCTTTGTATCTTAATTAATTACCAATGTTTGCGATACCTATCGGCTACCTAACCTTTCAAATGAAAATTTATCGGTGATTTCCTATTAAGTATAACGTACAACTTATTGTTATGTAACCTTTTAGAACGTTCATGAGCATTAAGGAAATACTTTAAAATGTATATTAAAAGTTTATTAGGGGATAAAACCTTGTAACAAAACTAGATACTGCATATAGCGCGTGAAAAAACTTATTTTCATTGTTTATGTTCATAATGAAGATTAAAACTAAAGTTTTCTCAATTATGCCGTAATTATCGTGATTTATAGTACTCTGATTTCTGGTTAATACAAATATATAAATGCTACCAATTAACTTTAAATGCACTATGGATATTGGTTAAATATTAATAAGTATATATTCTCATATACTTATTAATATTTAACCAATATTAAAAGTGTATTATAAAATGTTTCAAAAAATTGTTTTATTCTACTAAAATGTATTCAATAAACTATAATAACATACGTAAGCATTAAAAATCATAAGGCGGTGGCGTCCGAAAAAGGTTTGTGTGTAATATTCCTGCTACCGTAATACGTTTCTAGACTAAGAGCTGTTAATAAATTCAATTAAAATGTTATTATTATTTAATGAATTTAGAAATTAAAGATGTGCCTTTGTGTAAATCGTGAAATATATAAGGGCACCTTAATAATAATTTTCATATAAGCAGTCATATTCAATTATCCGTTTGTTAAATTGATCATTTACGAATTACACATCACTTACATAAATACTTTGATAAAGTTCATTTTATGGTATGCTTATGCTTAATATTACTTAAAAAAGGTCAGTTCAATTATTATCTTTAATTGTTTAATTAGCGATCACAGGCGATAAATTTTAACGGCGCAGCGTGGGCGCATGAAATACGCTACCGCAATACGCTATACACCAGAAGCTTGCAATAAATTAGTCATTTGCTTCTTATTAATTCACCTTCATGTTATATTAAAAGCTGATGATAATAAACTTACTAAGAAGCTTTATTTTTGCTTATCTTAGCATGCTCGTTGTATGAAAAAATATTTTATTAAAAAAGCACTTTAAGCAAAAAATGTACCTTATGTAAGCATATGTAGTTAATTTTGATTTACGCTTACAAAAGTATGCTCTTATACTTTGTATTTTATTTCGACACATAATTAAACAGTAATTAATCGGCCCATATGCAAAATAATTTACAAAAAAGTATTTTGGCAAAGTATGGTAGATATTTTGTAAGTTACTAATACTTTCTACTCTTATAAATACTCTTAGCAAATCTACATTCGAAAATTGCTAGCTCTCGGCCTACACAGCCCACTTTGTAAGTAATTACGGATGTAAATTCGCTTAAGGCCTCAGGCCTTACGAAGTTTGGGTGTTATTTACACAGAACGGTTAAAGAAGTCATTTTGCCAAATTATTTACTCTTCAGGGTCGGAACAAAATTTGCACAAATGATATAAATATTATTATTGATGGAAAAACAATGAACTATCTATCTAATTAGAAACGCAAATATAATATTAGCAGGCCGATTACAATCAATTAACTTTCTTGACAATTATATGATTTTTGTTAACGTTTCAAAAGTAAATTAATTTATCTAGGTACTAGACTAATATGTCTTTTGGACACTAATGTATGTACGATTAAGGAAAATATAGCTTATAGTTTAATTTTAATTTACTAAATTGTGATAAGTTTGCTTTGAATTCATCAATAGATTACTTGGGAATCAAATTAGATCATTACTTTAGAATCAATATTGAATTGGTGATGAAACATATATTTTTTTAACTTTTAATGTCTCTTAACCTTGGTATAAGGTATCGGCATATTTAATTTCTTTTTATAATACGTAATCGAAACTTCAAACTTTTCAAAAGGGATCCTTAATGTCCACAAATCTCATGGGAATTTCGTAAAAGGTGTCAAAAAGTGTGCCTAATGATGCGTGCTCTACAATTTTTCTTGCACAACAAAAGCAACGTATTAGTCGGTTCCCAAATATTCTAATCGTTTAACAGGTTTTTTCTGAAACCATTCTTCTTTCATTGTTAAATAAACCATAAATCGTCACAAAATGGACTCTATTGGACACTGAATGTATCTAAGACGGGTGCCTATGATGGTTACAAAAACATTTATAAAGGACAATAATTTTTGAATATCTTTTTTATGACAAGCGCCGAGAGGCGCTAAACACAATTTACATTATAATGTCCCGATTATTCAAATGCGTTTGAGATTGTAGGAATACCAGAACTTTTTTAATTATGAAGTATTTTCTAAATTATATTCGAGATGAATTTATGTTTTGAAAAATATGTAACAATTAAACTGGACGCTTTAGACTTGAAGGTTTTATAACGTTTTGAAATATGAACATTTACTATAGAAGTATTTTCGCGGTAAACAGAGACTATTATTATACTTATAAGAATATTATAGGAAACTGTGAACATTGTAAATAATTTATAAATAAAGAAGCAACATCGGTAAGTAATTGGTAGATAATGCATTAACAGTTGAAATGAAATTTGAAAAAGTAAATTTGAATAATTAACAACACACATGAAATAACACAAAATGTTTAAGTCGATGTCTCCCTTAATTGTAATGGTAGTAATACTAGTAAATAAATCTATATTTGAGTTTATTTTAACTAAGGTTTACCTTGGAGTTTACGGGTACAATTAAGAGAGCTTCGATGAGAAAATTTAAAGAAGAGTAGAGTACTCACTGTGTTCGGGCGCTAACGACTGCGTTTATTGCTGATTAATGTTTATTTTTACGTATAAATTACTCGGCTGCGCGGCGTAGACTGCTCGAGTGCAGTAAAAAACAGTAATTTATTAGTGGCGACTTCTCGTGTTGGCACGGGCTTAACGAGTGTGTGGCGTGCGGTGCGGTGGACAGAAAAAACAGGCTCGCCTGGTACGTAGCTCGAGCAGCAGTGGCCTGAGGAAGAATAACCCCAGGAGTCGATGGGAGCTGCCACCGCTTCCGAACGCGTCCCGCGCCCCGCACCGCCTCCCGCCCGCTCGATACAGATCACGCATTCTACGAATACCTTTAGCCACGGTCCTGCCGATCGCCTGCCATCTTTTTCACTCCAATGCCGACGAAGATGCGTTTGAAGACCACCGTCGCGCGGGATGAAGGGGGCCTAATGAACGTTTTACAGCGAACGACGCTTCCTAAGTTCACCAAGTAAAGGTCACACGGGCTAAGCGAGCCGGACGACGCAGCGTGAGCGTGGAACTCAACCGCGCCGAGGTAGCTGCGCGTGCGCAACACCGGCAGCGCCCACATGACCGGCCGTTTAGCTGCGCGCGCTCCTCGCAGAACTCTATCCGTCTCGCTCGCGCGCCTACTCACCTTTGCACCTCTCGCTCGCACGCGGCGACGTGGAAAAATGTATCTAGTTCTGTCGAGACGACGCGGAGTGCAGTAGCAGTTAAGTTTTTTTTTCGTTTTAATAAATTTGTGGTTGTTCGTCTCGCTTAGGCGCGCGCCCGGGGCGTCGTCGAGCGAGACGGTAGATTGCCACCGGGTTACGCCTTCCGCGCGTTCGCGTTATTATGTAGGTTGCCCGCGCATTAGAGCCTCCGTGTACTGCGCGAGCGCATGTATAAAATATAATAATGTAGTAAATACGAGACTTGTTTGCGGTGTAGCCGGTTATTTATGTTCGCCCGCGGCTACCGCGCTACGCACCGCCTTCTACGCTTTTGTTCGACAGTGGCCAATTCTCTCCGTATACCTACTATCATTTACAAACAAGACATTGTTATGCACAGTGTAGGTTTTGCTGTAGGAAATATATTTTTGTATTTAATAGTAGCTCAACATTATTATTAACTAAGTAACATTCTAAATGTTACATATTATACAATTTTGAAATGTTACCAAGAACATTTTTAAGGAAAAAAGGGTTTAAAGACAATTTTAATTTTAATTTGCAAATCAAATTTAAAATTTAAATTGAGCTCGTATTTTCTCGGTCAGAAACTCATTACACTAAGCCTAACGGAACTCCACATGATACTAGACACCTCGTTAGCAACAATTTAACGAACAAATGACATTTCAATGAAAAGCTGAACAAATCTTTTATTTCGTACAAAGCTGTCACGCACATTAGCTTCCAATCAACCGGAACGGGGGACAAAATCAGGACAATAACCAAAAACATCAAAACATATTAGGGGATGTATTGTTTACGAAATTGGATTTCTTTGTCCCTAACTACGGGGAGCGTACAGAGTCATTGTGGAACGACACTTTGCAGTCCATAAGACTGTCACAAGACTGCAGTATAGTTGGCACGAGTGGACAATACCATTCTGATACCCAATGTTTACTTACAATGCTCAAAAACAATCGACAACTTTTATGGCGACAAAAAACAACACTAGAATACTGTTGTCTTTGTTGGAAGAATGAATGGTCGCCGACCACACCGCTCGTTTGACATGCGTTGCTAATTTCCCAATTTTGAAACCTGCCCAATGTTGAGTTGCAATTTAACTTTATTGTAGCGTTCTGAAGAGACGAATACGTATCTTTAATGACACAATTATGTCTGGGGAGCGCAATTTTTTTGACACTTACGACTGTTGGATTAAATTTAGTGTGTTATTTTTACGGTTACATTCGAACGAAGTTTTCGTAAAAAATCTTATAAGTATTAAGGTGTATCGGTAGATTTATGTGTGTTCCAAATCGGGTAGCAGTGCCGAGATGAATATTATATTAATTCTAAGAAATATAAATAAAGATAGACATCTACAACAGGATAATTAATTGGACTGATTTAACATTTTCAATCGGTGTATCGACTCTGGATAGCAGGTACTAATTGCTGACATCGCATCAGAAAACCTGAGAACGCTACCGGTACCATAAAAGCGAATTGTATCTCAAATCTGATCGTCTGTAGACCTTATAAAGCGAGTCGGCCAGCTAGCCGAACGCTTCTAAAAATAATGTTTTGGCTCATCATTAACCCGACAATGCGACTCGATCGGTTCGTGCTTTGTCTTTTTAGTCGGTGACGCAATTCATACCGAGACGGAACAATAAAATGTTACGCTTCATCAAACGATTATAAAGCTTACACTTCACGTTTTAAAATACCTTCTCATCTGCACACTCGCATTGTTGATCTCCGAAAGAATTGTTCGTTGACAACAGAGACATCGATTCTATTCTTTTTTTGAATATCGATTGTAAAAAGCATTCTCATGATGCTGTGAGAACTTTCAAGAGTACAGTCGCGGCTTACATTCTTTAGACCATTGTATGTATTATATCTACTGTCTTTGTGTCAGTGTTTAGCTTCGGCGTGTCAATAATTGTAGTCAAATTTGGAGGCGATTGTCCAACCGCGCGGTTCGGTGGAAGCATGAGAGATTATCGGATTTCTCGTCTGAGAACGCTGTGACAGAATAAATACAGCCAGTGCCCTAATAGAGATAATCGTTCAATTAACCGTTAAGCTTGGCTAGGTTAAAAGGAAAACGAGTCGAAATTGACGACTGGCAATCAAGTCCGCTCACCAAGGTCTGCCTACATCTACCGCATTTCACTCGACCGCGCTCACCTATACTGCATTTACGTAGGTATTTTAAATTGCTGGAAGCATTTTATCTTTTGTCAGGTACAAAAGAGCAAAGCGAAATCGTTTTTCCCAAGAAATCTCTATGGAATTAAAATTAAAAAGAGCGGAATTTCAATGCAAATATTTGGAATGATGAATGCTACTAATCTGCAATCTGCCACCGGATTCCTCGATGAATTCTTGTGTACTGGTTTATCGCGGACTCCGTAAATTACTGTCACCGTCGTCTTTTTAAATATTTATATTTTGATCGTATTTATTTTCCATAAATATATTATGACAATTGCTTTGTACTAGTAAATTCTAAAATGAAATAAAAAATCAATATTGATTTACTTTCAGTGAAACGATATTACTTTTTGAATATTGTTAAATTAACTGCAGCAGCATGGCTTATTAATTTTGCGACTGATTAATTTTATAGGTACTACTAACAAAAAAAAAATCTTTGTAACCTAACATTTAGGTGTAATAATAATATTAACATCAATTAAAACTTTATGAATAAGTTACTACAGCCGTACTACGCCCTTAAACCCATAAACCGTAGTCCATTTACTACACTCTAATGGTAATTGTAACTCTTAACAATAATTTCGTAGAAATTGACTCAAATTGACTGTATACTATACTTGGCTTTACGTTTCTATCAACTATTTGACTAATAAAAATATTAAATAAGATTATACTTACCCATTGGTGCGAATTAAAGTAACACGGGTAGAAAACACACAGATGATAAAAACTAGAGCTTTGCAACGTGCGAAATAAAATCGAAATATCGTCCCGAACAATATAAAGAACAGAGCGACACAACCGTTTGTAAAAGATATCAGGAAAGTATGATAGCGAATTTTAACTTTAAATATGTGAATTTGGAGACCGCACCGAAACGGACTGATACCAAAAAAGACATCGACAACTGACACCCGGCCGCCGAATAATTGTGTTTTACAAACGAAGCGAATAATAAATAATTCAATTTTGCGGTCCGCCGATTAAATTACAGCCTTTATCCATTTTGTATGATGCAGGCGACAATAAAAATGTAAATGGCGACCAACGATGTTGTAATTTACGGTGTTGAGACTGTGATACAAACGTGTGTCCGGCAGTCGTTAGCGGGGACCGTTTTATTATGATACCACTTTTTACTACATAAGTTATTGGGAGGTACCAGCCTCGATCTCGATATACTACTCAACTCGGATTCGATCGTAATATACAATTAAATGTATTGTTCAATTACCTGATGAAAAAGTACCCATATGACATCATTTTGAATGACGGTATCCTGCCGTAAGCGTCCTTGGGCTAAAATTTACTTATGAGCCTACGTCATTCTTGCTTCATGTTGATTTGATTTCATTGATAACCAATGTTATTGTTATCAAAGGCTGTTTCATTACATACATATGTTCATTAAATACCAGAAACCACTTAGAAAACCCTATTTATTAATTTTTTGTGTAATTTAAAGAGGATGCATGAATGGAAATTCCAGTTGATTCAATAGTGAACTGACATTTCATAATCTGCCCATCGTAAGTTTGTTACCTAAAGCAAGTTATAATACATTGAAAACTTCTTAATAATCTTTATTATCAAGCCGTTATTTCGCCACTGAATTTAGGTCGCAATCCACAATCGTAGCCAAAGCATGTTTCATTCCCTTTTAAAGCATTTACGCTGAATTTTTTAAACATAGTTTTTATGATATACTAGCACGTTTTTGAAGATTTCTGGAAAATCAGACAGGCGTGGCTGGCGAGTATCCAAACTCTAGTCCAGTGTGGGTCCGAAATAAATAGTACTGGTGCATGGCTTGCTTAACCTTGTATTTCATAGTCTACCGCCTACTTGCTTACAATGGCGTTACTACAGTTTATAATTAAAGTTTTGAATAAGTTACGAGCGCTAGCAAAACCAGCATTTTGCTGGTATATTTGGCAGCGTATGCTAATTAAGCTACTTTGTTTGAAAGTTCCAATTACCGCAAAATAATATCGCAATATAAATTCAGACAGACAGATACGTTTGCATATGAACATAATATTAAATGGTAGGTAGACATATTTAATGCATTAATCTATGCGATGACTACCTACTCAGCTCGAGGTAACTAGATTTTTTGCTTTTTACATAAATTATAATTGAAATGTCACCAAGAACATTTTAAAGTCGTTTTTTGTAAACTTATTTCCTTCCTTATCAGTCTTGAGGCCAGATGTTTCTATTTCCATTCGCCAGAACAGATGGCAAAGATGCCAAAAAATCAATTTACAGGTTATTTAATGAATGTATTATGCAGATTTAATCGATTTTATTCTTCGAATATCGATAAATCTATAGAGGCGAGACAAATAAGTCATAACATTGGAAGACCAGGTAAGGACAAGGCCAGATGATTCCTCTTTTTGTAGGTATTGATACAAGAATCGACTTGTTTGGAATAAAAAATGTATATCCTTAAGACACCGTCTTCGTGGACCAGTTTGTCTCTGATGATCTCAATTTAAACAGTGAGCTGGGGATCAAGATTCGAATCCCTCGCACACCACTAAGTTTTCGGAGCTTTGCATATATTTGAACACTTGCATCAACACTGAAGGAATAATAAATATTGTTCGGAAGCCTATGTGCCCAAGATTTCTCCAAAACATTTTTAAAGGAAAGTGAAGGCTGCCGATTCACTTTTAGCTAACACAGTACATTCTAAGAGGAAACTGGATTCCGGAAGTGAAATAATATTCAGTCGAAGAAAAAGAAATTTCCGTTATAATAAATACATCATGAAATCCTTAAAAGGCGAAATTGTCTCTTATCTGAAGAAGGCATCAGTGGAAAAACTAAGGATTCTTCATTTATTAATTCAAATGCTTATATAAGTAACCCAAGCCCGATTTTCCAGAAGTATTTATGGTTTAAGATCTTTATTAATATTTCTCTAAAGATTATACTATACTATATAATTATATATTTACTAGACTAAAACCGTCGCCTGTAGGTAAAATATTAATTCCCTTAAGTATAATAAACGCCTCTCAATCCAGAAATATTTGAACAGCGTTAAGCTTGTAAATTCGTATCTACATCATTAACGTTAATCTACCTGTTTGGTTTTCCTTTGTCTCGAGGTGTAACCTACCTAATTAGGCTCCTTTTTAATGTTCGACTGGTCACGTTTCCTCCGTCAATAATCGGGTAAATATGTTTAATCTTCGCACATTTTATAGTGTATGCAATAATGACTCAGAAAACATTAAGACGTAAAGGTATATTTAGTGGTCACTTAACGACACATCTTTTCGAATTCGTAATCTGATAGTTGACCCATTCCATTTGCGAGGGTGTCGATATCAGCTCCCAAATACTTGACATTCATTTGTCATAAACTCCTAAGTTATCGAGCTATTTGTACAACGAGGACTTATCTTGGGTTATTGCATATCGAGTTACTTGCAAATTTGTTGCCCTTTAAAAATAATGCATGCATACGAATTCTGTGACAGTCGTACTGTAAATTATATTGAATTTTATTCCGTCATAAAATCCGTTTAGAATTAACATCGCATAACTAAGGTACTGTACGTCTTATATATTTTTTACATACTATAAACTTGTTACCCATCATGCTTATCTTATTTGCCGTCTCTATTGTTATGCTGCAAGTCATAGCTAACTTATCAGTAGTATAAGAGGTAACAACCTGTAGGTATTATGCCATACTTAACTGGAATATTTTCTAGTCCGACTTTTATGTGTAACGGAAACAAACATATAGACATCCGGTAAACGCTGGAAAACTATTTATCCACTTTGCTTAGCCACACAGGAAGTCTTTATTTGGCGCCGACAAAGTTTCATGCGGTTTACACAGATACCAAGCGAGATGTCGCCGAAATGAACAGAATCAATATTCGTTCTCAGAACACTGCGGAAAACCGATAGGGTGCCTTAAGTTAAACAACAAACAAAGTTACGTTTACCGTCTTTTAAACGCGCCGTCAATGCAATTTGGTCTTTATTGCTAGTCTTCTAAGAGCTTTGACTTAAAGATTTAAGTGTTGTTGAAGGCAAATGCGTTGGTATTAGCTGTTATTGTGGTTCATCGTTGGTGGTGACACCTCGCAAATATTGTTGCGAAGTAGTTGGACCACCGACACGCGTCGGTGCTTTGACGCGGTGACCGCGATGGGCGGGCCGTCCCATATCTGGCCCAAGAGAATAAATGGTCATGCATAAATGACATTTTTTGTTCAAAATGAAATTATTGTGTGTAATGCATCTGTTATCTCTGAACTTCAGAAAGTAAAATAAGTATATTATTGGCATTATGTTGCTGATTTTTGTACTTATTAAGTTATTAACCTACCATTGTGGAAGTTGGTGCGGAATTAGGCACAAAACGCGTAAATAGAATGTACAGTCTGATAGTTGTAGTAGACTTTGTGATCGGGAATGAATATTTTTATATAACGAGCTTTGTCTGATGGTAAGTGGTCACTGCTGTTCAGTGATCTAACACACTCCATATAGAACAGGTACTACTGGAAGCCGAATGTTGATGTATTATCACTCATGAGGACTAAGATGTAAGTTAGCCGTCATCCACATCCTTCCACCAAAACGTAAGACTTCAGGCTAGAAATTGATGTCGCGGTGGTAGTTCCCCGATCAAACCTGAGTGGCTCTACCACCGTTCAAAATAATTAATAATCCATACCAGATAGGACAGAAGTCCTATCTGAATTCAAATCAGATGTGTTACTAGGGGTAGCAACACATCTGATTTGAACAACAAAGTTTTTTAACATCAGATTGATTACTGCATACTGTTGTACCGCGAATGAATTCTTATGCATTCGCGGTACTGCAACCAAAATCTTTCCGATAAGTCTATGTAATTTAGCTTTTGATATTACATTTCACAGAACATACAAGAGTAACAGCAAATTTCTGATATTCCATTCTAGGTCTATTTGTGATCAATGTAGAACTCAAGCCTGTATCATGTCACGGCCCCCTGACAACTAAGTTGGAATGCCTCATATTGGTATTTTTGCTTTACCACAAATTTCAAACACAATTAATTACATACTCATAAAGCAAAAATAGGTGTGGCTATAAAACATAAGTTAAGGAAACTAATAGAATTTTATTATAATGTATTAGAGAAAACGGAATATGACGAATTTTTTCACTACGTAATATTTTATCAAGTCAACTTTATGACAACATACCATATTGTATCTTTGTACCTATCATGTTTAAAAAGTAATAATGTTTTATCTACTTACATCTAATTCACAATGTTTCGCAATACGTGAGTATCGTAAATTTTTTAGTCTGAATCATTCCATGTGAAAATTATCGTACAGGATATCCTTTACGAATAACTATGAGTCAACGGTAACAAATGAACTGTTTCAGTAACAACCACAATCAAAAAAACTTGCCAATACATCATAAGAGTTTTGTATAAAAAATAGATAAATTGATATTTTAGTAGATTTTATTTACAAATAGCTTTTTAAGCTTTTTTAAGGTGACAAAGTCTTTGTGGTTCGACCCTGGAAGCCCCAACGCCACGCCTAATTCTAAATAATAACGGCTGTGTTAAGCGCTACTGTATTCTGGTTTGAAGGGTGCGGCAAGATAGACATACTTATCCGAGATGTTCCAACTTAGTTCTTAAAGGAAGCAACGCATCTGTGACTGGCCTCAACTTCGATTAAACCTCATCTTAGGTCGATTACAGATGTCCATGGGCGACATGTTCGTTTGCAACTTCCATTAAATAAAAAATGTAGAACAGTGCCAACATCTAGGAAAATCATTTCAATGCCACAGGCAAATAACAGATGTTTAATAAATATCTAATCACAGTGACAAGATTAAATAAATGGAGTATACTTCTGCTGCCAGAAATTATAAAAGTAGTCATAACAGTGTCTACTACTGTAGATTTTTTACAGCAATGGCACTGTAAACAGTAATACATTTGTCTGCTAATTTCTGATTAAATATCCATAGGTACCCGTTAAGTATTATAATATAAAGGGTAATATCTAAACG
>DWRA01000961.1:0-19705 GCA_018250295.1 Spathilepia clonius | reverse complement strand
AGTGGATCACAAATGTCCATGGGCGGCTGTTGCCACTTACCATCAGGTGGACTGCATGCTCGTTTGCTACTTCACCATATAAAAAAATTGCTTTTATTAGGCAAAAATAGGTGTGACAGTAGTGCCATCGGAGTCGAATCAAAAAAGATTGTACTACCTCCAAATCTACAAATCTCTTAGGTTAGGTTAGGTTAGTTATATTTTTGTACATCGTCCAAGAAAGTGGTCGTTAACTTCTAATACATCACTTCAAAAACCAAAGTTGCGTGAATTCTTATGAGAAGCCGAAATTCATTCCACTAAACTATTCGGTTTTTTAACTACTCTCAGAGTAGCCGTTGTCTTAGTAATAATTAACACGACAAACATATTGAACGTATAACAAACCATAGAAACGTAAGATTCGACCTTGTAGGTTCAGACGATTGTCCTCTGAGGCGCCATTGAGCCCGTGTGGTTTTGTAGAGACGGCAGGCTTTGCGCCTGGTTTCATATTATTTAGAGCTACGGTTACCAACAACTTTCTAGACCGATTTTGGGATAGTTTTTTATCTATTTCATTGAATGTGTTATAAAGATCGACAGATTATGGATAGCATTAATCTAATAACAGTAGTGTGTAGTGAAACAGAGATACCTAACTTAGTTGTCAGGTCCTCTGTGAGATTACACTTACTTATGCTCTCCGTTCTTCTCAAGTGGATTGAGCACGAATATCAAAATTATACGGAAGGTTTAAGTAGCAGTGACCGTATCAATGCACCATACAACAATATTTATAAATCAAACTTGTTTTTGACCTAACCTGGCCTGTTCCATAACGTTCTATGTAGCCTACGTTATAACATCACATCTATTTCTGCCTGATAACTAATAACAGCAATGGTGTTGTGTTCTGGTTTGAAGGGCGTGGTAAGAGAAACACATTTATGCGAAACGTTCCAACTTAGTCCTCAGGGGTATTAAAGTATCTCTGGCCGACCTTAGGCAGGAATTATCCTATCTGGGGTTGATTACAGATATTATGATACTTTGGTATTATAAAAAATGTAGTAGTAATAACTGAGAAGAAACTTATCCTAAATCTTTACATTAATATGGTTATAGTATCAAGATTACTTATTGAGGGCTGAGGCATAATTCAGATATAACTAATTGCGGTTTTCATGTCGTTATAACTCACTTCGCTTAATAACTATACATATCTAAGAAGCTTTGTTTCAAAGTTGCGTTTAATTTGTCTCAATTTAGAGCGAATGTATCACTATCGTATTACTTACCACCTTTAAAAGTCCTCTATTAAACTATTTTCATATGCACTTACTTAGCCTTATAGCAGTGATAGTCCAGTGGTCGAATCACGGCCTCTCAGTCGAGGGATCCGAGGTACAAACACCAGGCACGCACCTCTGATTTTTCGAAGTTATGTGCGTATTATGAATTAATTATCACTTGCTATAATGGTAAAGGAAAACGTCGTGAGAAAACCTGCACACTTGAGAGTTCTTTAAAAAAAAATGATTGAGAAGTCTACCAATTTGCACTTGGCCGGCGCGGTGGACTATGGCCTAACCCCTCTTACTCTGAGCGGAGACCCGTGCCCAGCAGTGGGGCAGTAAAATAAAAAATACAATACAAATACAAAATAGGTGCGGCATTTTACCCGCCGTAGTCTAACTGAACGTATTCCACCATCTTAAACTCATCAACTTGTTAGTCTTTTCAATGACTATCTTATTTCCTTACATGACGCAGTGGTTACCACAGCAATGTACTATGCAGTTCTGGGTTCGATGAGACCGACACCGCAACCAACACACGTGTAAACGTTTTAAAGATAAACTTACATAAGACAAATAAATGTATATGTTTAAAATTTTTATATCTCAAAAAGTCGTAAAAAGGCAGGCTCAATGCTAGAAGTATTCTCTATCAGCCATTCTTTATTTTTATACTCTGTCATGTAAAATAATTAAACGTTAATCAACATCCAATGTGGCGAAGAAATATAGTTGTGTAATATGGATTTTAATTAACAATTCTGCCATTTGCCATCTGTCGCGCCCACATTTTCAGAATAATGCAACTTTAATAAATTGCCGTAAAATGGACGCCTTACAAAATTCTTTCTCTATAAGATATTTTGTTGTACTATATATGCTGTGCAAGAATATTTTTGATAACTTATTCATTTCATTTGGATACTCGCTCATTGTGACAAATAAATTTAGCTTTGGTGTGACATTAAAGTGCCTTCGTCAACCCTTACTGTGCCTTTGGAACCCGAACATAGCAGCGCGTAGTAGAGCCAATATAAAATAGAAACTTAATGGGCGTAGAGGTTGTGACACAGGCAAGCCAATAAAGATCCTATCACTTCCAGGTGGACTTCAGTTCACAGAGTACATAGAAGTCACCATCAAGTGGGCTACACCCTCCTTTGCTATTTCATCAAAAAAACCTGCCGAGTCTTCGTTTCTCCACTAAAAGCATTCACATGACGAATCGCCGAGCAATTTTCCACCGCATTCGTTTAATAACTGAAGCCAGTCGAATAACCGGAGCAGATGGCCGGTTGATCGGAGCGAAATGATTTAAAACCGCAAATTATACCATTTTTGTGTCTAACCTAAAGCGCTATCTACACTGCAATGCAGCGGCTTAATGGTATATTTGATAAGGAGATAGTGTTAAAAAAAAAATTTTATGCATGTTATTACTATTTCTGTTCAAGACATGCTCCTAGACATGCGTGTTTAAGTGTTCCGTTTTCTGTTACTCAGACGTTTTTATTAAGTAGATTCAAATACTTTATATTAAACAATAAGTCACTTTCGTTTTAAATTGAGGAAAAAAAGACAACTAAATCAAGAATAATTTCCTAATGACCTTTGTGAAGGATAGCACTTATAAAAATTGCATAATTTTGTATATGCGAAGTCACACAATGTGAACACAGCCTAAACTATAGCATAAAATGGTAGTCGGTCGTGTAAATAATGAGGTAATTACCGTTTCAAAACGATCGCTCGATAATTTGCTCCTCCGCGGTTTGATCGAATCTGCACACCTGCCCTTAAGTGCTAGGGCGGTAGTTCGCAAAGTACTTGTAATTGTATACTCTGTAAAATATTTTGTCAGAATAGGTGGGTAGCAAAATTTGGAAATTGCGGACCTTATTAAATGATTACACATTTATTACATTGTAGGTGCCAGACGAATCTTGATGCACAATCAAAATTAATACAAAAAGTAAATGCATGTAGTTATTTGTCTAGCCTCGAATCTCGAATCTCATACTTTTATAGGAACAGTCCAGTATGACGACTACGTTCCCATACCGGTGACCAATGTTACAATAAACAAATACTACCAAAAACAACACCCAGACGAAAATATTAAACCCATTTAGATGCATCCCTTATCCAGGAAAGAATTCCAAATCACATTGCTTCCCAATCACAGCCTTACAAAGATTGCTAGGACTATTGTGACATATAATTATAGGCTTTTTACAAAAGTGCTCATTAACACCCGAAATTTTATAACATTTATAACTTCCATAATTTCAAAATAATTAAATTGGAAAAAAATACCAGCACCAACAAACCATTTACATACTCAATTATGACAATGCAATGTTGAAGATGTACCTATACTGAAATAAATTTCGTCCCAACCCTCGCAATTTAGCGGGGTCAGAGTGACCCGGCAATTAAATTAAATAGATTTCTCGGAACCAAAAAAGATAACATGTATCAGCTCAGTCCACTGTAATCTATTTAATTATCGCTCCTATTTTTGTCGCACTCCGTTCTAGAAAGTATTCGTTTTTTATATATTTTTGTATATTGTATAACAACGACAATTGATTGATATTCCCATTTTACACAAAAGGTAAATTAAATTAATAAAAGTCATCGTCCTAAACCTGTAATTGTCCCACTAATGAACTGCGATTTCATAAATTCTAAAAGAAAAACTGCCGGTTGCAATTGCAAACCTGCGTGGCCGAGCGGTCTCTATACCGGTTGACACGCAGTGATAGTGCCGGGTTCGGTTCCCGGCCTGACAGATATCTAAATGGTGAATTTAAATTTCGGTTCTGGATCCAGGTGTTTGTGGATTTGTCTTTGTGTATGTCCATGGCACCCACCACCTAGGGACTCCTAGTGTGGGGCTGTGAATATAGAAAGCATCTTTATAATACTCATTAAATGAATCTCTGAAGAATATAAAGAATTAAAAAATATATACAAATAAAAGAATATAAATTTATACTTAGGAAATATCGATACAGCAATGACGATTATTTCCAAAAACTTTAATAAAAGTATCAAAAACAGTGAACAATGAGGAAAATAAAATTAAAATTATTTGTTTAAAATATATAGTTATTAAACCTTGTCTAATTTCCAATAATTTGTTGGCACTGAAAGTCTGTAACAATATACCAATGTTATGTTAATATGTTAGACACACATATTACGATATGTGTGTCATCATAAAATAATATTACTACGATTTATATTACAATTCTCTATGTGATGGGTAAGTATTTTTAAAGTTCATTCATTATTTCTCAGCCATCGAGCAGGTCCCAACAAAACGCAACGGAAATACTTTTAAAAATAAAAACCGCGGACCCTAGCATTGCGATGGGGGTCAAAGAGACCCAGCAATTAAATGAAATGGTCGTCTTAAAACAAGAAAAAGACAGAACAGTCACTCGTATCGCTTCTCTTTAAGTTTTTTTTACGTCTATCATTGTTAGACGGAGTTAAAAGAATGGGTAGAAAATACAAAGAGGGTTAATTTATTTCTCCAATTACTAGAAATTACTGATTTAATGTTAACTGCGTTTAATTTTTTTTGTATTTTATTCACTACTTCAAATAAAATTTTTAAGACTCGACTCTAATTGACAGATCTTGGAACATTTCTTTGGCGAGGTGGATTTTAGGAGGTTTTATTAAAATCGTGTTGATTAGGTGCATTATAGAGAAAGATATGTATATTATAGATTATGAGAAAACCCGGTCACTAGAACAGAACTGTCTTCGATAAGACTATGTTTCTGATCTTGCATATCACCGGACGTACAAGAATAAAAGCAAATTCTGATATTCCTGCTTCATTCAGTTGTGAATATTGAACAACACAAACCTGTTTCATATCTCATAGGATATATATATAATTTGAAAAAATTGTCTCCTAGAAATTTCGATCAATTGTTTAGAAAAAATCTTCATATTTGGCTAACAGTTATTGGTTCCAATATTTCTATTATCTATATTTCTTTCTTTATTGGGTTCAATTATCTATCTATATTTCTTTAAATGTGATGGAACAATTTCAATTGATCAACCACTGCGCTTACATCTTTTTCAATAACGTCGGTATTCTTGTAAGGAGAGTGGATGCACTATTGAGAAGACCTTGGCATCAAGATAAATCAGTCTATAAAGTTAATTTAAAATACTGCTGGAAACTCGTATAGAATTGAAAGAACGTTACTTTGGTACTGTCAGCATATTTGTCGAGAACATATAATTCAAATTGGAAATTTTAATACTAAAAGTACTACACAGGAGAAATAATAATTTAAATTATTTTTTATACATGGCACTTCATAAAAAATACTTTAAACATTTATAAATATCTATACTTATTTCGTTACAAATTTTTACTGAAATACCTAAACATTAGTCAAAAATAAAACGCTTACACATTTTTCTTTTAATATTTCCAATCAATAGACAAATTCTACATTCTAATCAACTTTAACTAATTGCTGGGTATGTAAATACGTGGTTATTGAAGTAAAATATTGTTTCTTTTCATAACAAAGTTTTTTTGCCAACCATACATCGGTACTGGCAGCGTAATTCAATTTTATCATAGTGATATTAAGTGCCGCGACACCTTGGCGAGACGACTCTATCCTAACGCGTTCCTGCTATCCGAAATGCTAAGATATTTTATTTACTTTAGTATATTACGTATCTAGACATAGGTTTTTTTATACACTCGTAGTGAAATTTGCACAAACCTATCTTACATTTTTGTATAAAAAATCTTTTTATTGCAATTTTCGGACAAATTTAACATCATCGTCGTTATAAATGTAAACTAGCAGAGGTTTATTTAGGTAGTCCATCACGCTGCCAGTTGATAGACTTCAAGTCTATTAGATTTTTTATGAAATATCAGATGCAAAGTTTCTTCATAATGATTTTTTTCATCATTAACATACTTTAAATTGAAAGGCTTAATTTCAATTTTTATCACTACTTATTATTAAAATTAGGTAAAACAAACGAACAGAGAGTCAGACAAAAAATATTTGATATTATAAATTTACTAAAAATACCTGTTATTTTGATATTACAAACAGTCACTTTCATTGTATTTATTTGTATAGATTATCCCTTTGAATTTTATAATGCCGCGTGCGAAATGAAGCAGGTAGTTATATAGCACGCACTCAACTAGTCAACGCTACATTGTCGCTATAATGAAACTATTCCCACTAAAATTCCCGAAAACAAAGTTAGCGAGTCTCGGTGCGTCACGGGAACGAAACCTAATTTCCCGTGAATTATACGCGGCAATAAAATTATAATTCTTCGACCCAATACGTGACCTCATTGAATTTATAATGTCTTAGCTACATAACTATTGAAATTTTGCCACAAGCTTAGGTAATCTGATTTATTAAGAGGTTTATTGACGAATAAAAAATGTAAGATTGACATTAATTGCGATAATACGCAATATTTACTAAATTAACGTTAAATATTCAAATTTAATCAACGTAAATATGTAATATGGTAAGTACATACATACATAGCTTACAAATTAAAATTAATCAGCAAAAAAAAGTGGAACTCATCATGATAATGGTGCACTGGAGGTTTTTCGAGAGTGTGGTACGACAGAGATAGTGTGAGGCATCCAATCCAGTCATCAGGAGCAAAAATTTGTTTATGATTACTCTTAAGTCGAACTCTCGAAACCAGATTAGAGCTATGGTATCCCTGCCTGTTAAAACCTTATAGGGACAACACTCCAAGATGACTACGGTTGGATTCTGGTGGAGATCTCGGAGTCATCTGTGTGCACTGAAGAACGCTAACGAGGGGGTTTTAGTGCGGTAAAAATAGCACCTCACTCAGTGTCTTTTAAGACTCCGTCCGGTACTTTTTAAAGGTACTGCTTTATCATTTTGATAATAAAATGGCTCATTAAGAATGCGTGAATTTCCAAAAATACCATATAAAACAATATAAGCTCATTATTTTAAATCACACAGCGACAAAACCACAACTGTCGACAACAATTTACCAAGCCGTCGTTTCCATTCGATTTTAATTATATTTTAAATGAGAAAGCAGATAATGTATGTGGGGTCTTATTATTATGTTTATAATTGCAGCGGGTATTAATTTACTAAATCCGCGTATCCAATGTAATTTGGCAACGCCAATTTACGAAAGATTTGGTAATCGGGTTACACGTATAATAATTACTGAAATTAATGTTAGCAATGTTGTTTAGTCATTTTCATTTTCATACTAGTATCAACAAGCTATGACTATTTACTAAAATAGTCATGATAAACTAATTGCTGTATTACTGGGGTATAAAATTGCTTTAACGATAAGGCAATCTTTAGTAGATTGCGGATATAATTGTGATTGTAATCTGCACTTGTATGATGTGTTACAACCCTTGTAATAAAATAATATATATACATATATATTTCATTATTAATTGTATTTTATTCTGTCCCAACTTGTCTTACCCCTTTTCGTTCAGTCTAATATATATTAATTATATACTTCATTATCACAATCACACATGTTTTTATTTTTAATCTACAGAGTTTATACAATTGTTAGATTCGAAGAGTTTATTGTGCTATACTGATATTATAGGGTATTCTAACTTTATCTTGGAAAGTAGCAACGCCGCAACCAACTTTAACATTAGGTCGGGATTCGTCCTGCTTCGACATCATAAACTCTGCCCCGTTGCGATTTAAAGTAATAAAAACCTAAAAATAACTGACCTTATTCCACTGTTTATACCTGAAGACATTATTATGTATAACGCCACCCTTAACTCGGTACAAAGTCGGTCCATAGTGCGCCCCGCGCGTAGAATTCTAAAATCTATGTCATTGAAACTTAAATTGCTTTGAAACTCGTCAAAACACCAAAAATATTCAGCTCGCTATCCCATTACGGTTTTTATTGCTTCCACAAGACATAAGATTGTCTTGACGGCTATGCACTACAAAGTAAAGGTTGTAACTTTGCGAAATTATATTCCACAGACCAACGTTTATATAGAGGGAAAGGGAGTGAAATAAAAGCTTTTGGAGCAGTGTTAGCCTAGTGATTGAAACTTGCCTTTTCAATCGGGGCGTTAGAAATTTGAATCGCGGGCACCTCTGATTTCTACAAATTATGTACGAATTAGAAATAATGTATGCCTTGTTTTAACGATAAAAAAAACACGGAGAACCACACGGCTCGAAGTTCTGAAAGGACAAACTTAAAAAAATCTCCAAAGGAACAGAACTTAAGTAACCAAACTGGTGACCCTGATGGGCCCTGACCTGAAGATCTTACGCTCATCCAACACTTTCGTATTGATCGTAGCTTGGTATGAGGCCACACATACCGTTGTCCTTCCTGGGATCGCTGTATGGCCAGTTAGTGCCTGTAACTTCGGAAGCCCCCTTTTAGTCGCTTCTTAAGATAGGCAGGAGATATCGCAGCTCCATTCTGGTCCCAAGACTACAGGGATACACACATGCAACATCTAATTTTGACCTCAGATTTCAATTCACCCTGACAAAACGTTAACTCCTTTAAACATCTTACGGGAGACTAGAATGTTTATAACGACCATAGTACTTGGACTCTTCTATTTCATCGATATTACGAGTAACGGCAGATATTACAAGATAACAGAGCTTACCAAAAAGCTGATCTTCAACCTTGCAGCCCGTGGTTTAACGAGCGTGTAAAATAAGCCCATACTTTACTAGTTACAACTTTTTACTGACGTCGTAAAGTCAGAGTTAGCTCAGGAATATTACCTATAAATAGAAATGGTTACAAGTCCATTCAAATCTAATTTTAGAGCACTCACTTGAACATTCATTCATTATTGACAACTTGAAGTTATTATAATTACGTGCTCAGAGTTCATTTTCTGTAAAGTTTTCTCTTTCGGGAATATGTCAAAAATGGTTTAGTAGTATATAAAGAGACAGGAGTTGCTGACCCAAGTACTCAGTTTGCCACTAAGGTGTCCGCTATTTTAGCTTGTTTTTATATAAGTAGAAGTAGCACACCAGCGTACAGTTTAACTGATAGTAAGTGTCTATTTCCGTCCATGAACATCTCTGATTAATCCCAGGTGAGATTGGATTCCTGTCTGGTGTTGGCGCAAATGAGTTGTTACTCCTGAGGACTAAGTTGCAATGCCTCGGATAAGTATGTGATTTCGTATGGCATAACTCTAAAACAACACAGCAGCTTAAAACCACCGGCGTAATGTCGACTCAATGAAACAATTAATGTACTTTTGTCAACCAGTTAGAAGTGGTTAATAATAAATTAGCAAATGGACATTGCTGTCCAAGAATATGTCTATCATCAACTACAACAAGATCGGAGTGCTATTTAAAGTCAATAACAGATGAATCACAGACTTAGCTCGTATGCATCGTGTAAGTGCTTGCACAAAATCGCTTGACACTGCTAATATAAAGCAGAAATTGGTGTAATCTCAGCACTTATTTTTCGTCGAGCTTAAACTATCAGTGGGAACCAACTCCATTAGAGCCTCATGAGAATCCTTAAAAGGATATCTGATTAAAAGTCTTGAGAAATATTTTACTGGAAAGAAATGGTAGCATTATCGTCCAATGCTATGAAATTAATACTTTTTCAAAGAGTTAATTAATGGTACTGAAGTGACTAACAAATTATTATCAGCTGTCAATATACACTTAATTTTAAATGATAAAATATCTATGTTGAAGTAGTTGGTACTTATATAGAGCTGCAAATTTTAGTTGTATATTTGTCCTTTGTTATTTATATTTTCAATTAAACTTAGCATTTATTATTTTTTGTTGCGTTAACAGCACTTTTTAGTCCTTGAGCGTTAGCGTCATTTTCAAATATCACATAAAAATTCAAAATTTTCAATTCAATTCAATTCAATAAAAATGCAATAATTTAGTTTTTTTTTGAAACTAGAATATGGTAAGGTGCAAAGAATATGAAGTATTTTTGTTTAATATAATTATAGGTTGTGTCATTATTTCATTTCTCAAGGTTGTATCAACTCTATGTAGTGCCTGATACAATTGGTCACGCATTAAAAAGTCATCGTGTCTTTTGTAGCCCGCTCCCTAATTTATTCCCAGATAGGCATCGGGTGCCGCCGTCCATAAATACATCCAGGTATGGGGTAGCGCCGGTTTTATTTGTAAGGACATCGGTTTGAATGTACAGGGATATGAAATTATAGATGAGATATTATCATCTTGGCCAGAAGCGTTTTTTAATGCTATGTTTTCAAATACAATAATTGAATTGTGTTTTTACGATCGGATTCAGATCTCTTACGTATAAACTTCGTAACTTGCTACTTTCTGAATCATTATTATGATAATTGGGAAATAATAAGGCAAGTTTGAGGTTTAATAAAGAAACAATGAAGCGTAATTATATGTATTAAGAATAGACTTAAAATTATATTGTAAAGTTTATTTTGTTAAATATGTATACTTACAAATACCTCTCGGTGGCGGTATCCCGGAGTTTATCTATATGCACTATAGGCAATCTCCGTGATATTTAGTGAAACGCATCGGTGCTTCCTTGCCTGGGTTCTCTTTAGCTAATTCCACGTCAAGTACTTCCCATACTGCGCTTTGTCAAAAACAGACATTACAACTTAAAACCACATGAACTTTCTGTTTTCCTAGAGATATGAATAGTGAGCGAAAACCTATAGATTATCTCACATAACAACCATAACATCGCAACCTAATTGTAATCAATCATTATTAACGTAGTTAATAATAAATCAGCCAAAATATAACCCGAACTGAGCTGCAATGAACTTTCAACCCAAAATACATTTGGGCTTGGTTAACGCATGTAGCAATAAATCTTGAACGACTTAATTTAACTTACGGGTACGTGTCAACGCGCAGATATGCGCTGTTCTGCCGCAGACAGCGCTATGATTTATTTGACAGCTGGATTTAAGCTGGGAGGACAAGACTTGAACAGAGGACAGCGTGATACGAGTATGTAGCAAAATTAAGTGACGCCAAAATTTGAAAATATAACAGAATTTATAACACACCTGTCTAACCACAGTGTAAAAGTAGTCCGTGTTAAATGTCAAACAAGACCTTTAGAATCAGATTTTACAAATAAGATGCGTTATTGGCTAGGCTGTTTTATATTGTATTTAATATCTATAGACTTTACACAGATAAAAGCTGAGTTAGTTTGATTATAATATTATATAATAATCTCCTTTAAGGTATCTTTGAAGAAGTGTCAGCACGCAGATATGCGCTGTTCTGTCGCAGACAGCGCTGTGATTTATTTGACAGCTGGATTTAAGCTGGACAGTATGTGAGTGTTGTATACATATGCAATGTTAGTAGTAAGCCTATATTTATTATAATTAACCGTGGAACATTTCTTAGTACTTGTATTAAAGATATTTCTACCTAAAAGTCGTAGTACCAGAGTAGAGCTGTAACCTTATTAAAAGGGTAGGTAAAGCATTATAATGATTAAGCCATATCGATCGGGGATCGAACCCTGAACAATATATGTTTGTCAGACCAGTTTAGTGTCTGCTGCATACAGTTAGTCTATTATATAGGTCTATTAGATAAAGGAAATTTCTACCAGACCATTTTTATAGAAAACCCATTAATACCTATTTTTCAAATAAATATATGTAATGACATAACAAATTTACCAGGTTGAAACAACTAATCATATTTGGAGTTATTATATATTAATAAAATAACAGTAGCGTTGTTAGTATATACAGCGTTGTAATTAGACGGCGGTATCTAATTTGAGTCGACTATCCGCTACGTGGGACTACTAAATGTAAGAACTTCAGTTTACTTGGAATATCAGGCATTTTTGTTTAAATTTAAATATCGTGAATTTCATACCTTTAAAAAGAGGTAAATGGTCTAATTTATTTACCGGATGCTTTTTTGTTTATCTTAATGTTTGATAACAGATATTGTAATTAGTTTTATATGAATGTCTACGTCTTAAAAGGTAGATCTTCTATGAGTTATACTTCTAAATTGTAAAATTTGGCACGAATTATTAACAATTATTACACCACATAAGATTATTCTGTGAAGTAAGAATATCTTGATATTATTCTACCCTGATTAGGTTTTTGAGCAGAATTTAATAAAATTTTAATTTAAACAATAAACACTTGTTCCGATAAAATTGAAATTAAAAAAATAGGTATTCAGTGTTATATAATAGGTGGTACATTAGCAACTCCTTTTATATGCCATTGTAGGGCTTGAGTCACTTTTTACAATTGAGGAAGTTTGGAAGCACGCTGATCCATTTTTTACAGACTAATTCATTCATTCGTAATTAAAAAATTGTTTTACTAAATTGATAGTTTCAGTGGTCACCCGCCCCTATTTTTTCTAACCAGTGTCTAATTAGGGCCACGTGTGGACAGATACACGATAAAGGAGGGCATAACTCATTTTATCATACTTGTAACAAGGAAATTGTATCCTACCGTGTTTTTATTTAGCCGCATTAATACAACATAAATAGTAAAGCAAAAAGAAGTGGTTTAAATGATAATTATTTTGTCCCTTGCTAGAACCATAGATCAATTATTCTTTTTATAATTATAAATTAATTAAAGACAAATAAATGAATTATACAGATTAACAATAGATATTCGTTTATGACTAGACACTGAATGAGTCAGACACGTACCTTGACAGAGAAGAGGATTTTAACACTTTGGCAATAGTAATGCAACTATGAACTATTAGTGTTTAAGTTGAGTTAGTATCTTGAATTGAGACTGATTATTAGTCAATTAGTATAAGTACTATAGTAGAAGCATTTGTGAAACCATTGTGTGATGAGGGTCTAGAAAAGCATAACTTCCTTTCTTTCTGTCGATATCTTAGCGGGTGGGATATTAAATTCAGAACAGTTACTACTGTAACCTTTCCTAAGGAAGACCTATGTCCAGCGGTGGTCTTCTACGGATTTCCATATTTTTAAATCTTTATACAATTACTTACTCATAAGAGTGATCGTTGACGAATATTAATCCTCCTGTACAAATCCAAAAAACTTTTCTATATTACAAATAGATTCCAGAATCAAGTATGACTTAGTTTTACTTTCATTATATTTAATTAATAAACGTTACTAAATACCAAGTTTTATATGAGAACAACAGCTCTTATTATTCTAATCTGTCTAATTGACTTATCAGCGAGGACTAGTGGGCGGTTTTTAATTAAACTTTCTTCATTTAGAAGCTGTCAGTTGTTGCCAACATTTGTGAGATAATCTTCTAGTTCGATGGCTTGAAATTTCTTGAAAAATCTACGTGGGTGAAGATGGAGATGCTAGCAAAAATAAGGCAATTATTAGAAGTAGCACTTAGTAAAAGAAAATAGAGTAATCATCTCCATGGAGGTGCTTTAAATAATATGTAATTTTGAACATGCGTAAGTTAATAAAACCTAAGTGGACTTACAAATCAAGACTACACACTGTAATTATTGTTAAATAACGGGACATCTAAAGAACTATATTATTCCTCTGAAGTTATCATTTTTTTCAATTTGACATTGTCACGTCTATCAACACTACAAAACTTCAAATTGACCCTATGTATACATCTACAATTGTATTGGTACCTTTATAGGAGTCTTGGAACTTATGCCTTTAAACTGAATTACATACAAGAGTTGCTTTATACTATAATACTATCATTAAATTTCACATAATACCAACTATTGGTTCACTATTATGATATTTTTTTTAATGAATGTCAAAACCATTCTCCACAATTTTACAAATATCTATTATGACCAAAACACGTACCTACTTACTATACTCAAAACATAACATCAGTTTAAACGATTCCACACTTAAAATTAAAACCCTATTCATATACAAAAGTGATCTCGTGTCCGTCCTAAGATGAGTATTATTAAGTGTCATTAGTTCATATTTTAACCTTAAAGAACAGGGGGCCTTTTCGTGTACCCAGCGGGACCCCGTACGCACGACAGGATTTTTTGTACGTACCTGTACATAAATAGCCTTGTTATGGGCCAGCTGTGAATTAAATTGGATCCATGTTGCGCTTGTAATGAATTTGTGAGGATATTCTTTTACTTTTAAATATTACTTTTATGGTCAGCTGAGTAGCATTTATCTAACGCTACAACATTGTAGGTAACACGAATGGAATTAATTTTGAATTTGATTTAAAACATTGTGATAGGATATGTTTTATGAAGTAAATTGGTCACTTGGTTTTGTTTTGTACTAAAATATACTTTGAAGGTTATAGAAGCGTCTGTGGCTCGACTGCAATAGCACCAACAGGAGTATGGTCAGATATGGCTTTAGTCTTATCTGGGGTTGATTACAGGTTTCCATGAAAGTGGCTACTTACTATTAGATGGACTGCATGCTACTTCCATTATATATTTGAAAATCTGTACTAAAGGTAGTTATTTAGAAAAATGATTATGTGCATGAGTGACACCACCGCTCTTTTATAAGTGGTTTAGAACCTTAAATGTAAAATGGCAAGATTATTTTATGTTACGTAATTTTGTTCTCTTAGTTAAGACTTCGGTCACTTGATTATTAAATTAATTAAACGGATCAATTTTTCATTTTATTTGCTACTTTTAGTATAAAGTAATAAAGTTACAATTGTTATGAATTACAACTTTAAGTAATGTAGATATTCGTTTAACAAAATATGAAAAGTCGAAATTTAGTAAAATCTTTATAAGTATATTTATCCTCGCGACAAATATATAGTTTACAACCAGTGGATTGAGATATATGTATCATGTGTTTGATCAAACTACTTGTCAATACAAAACAAAGGAACGATCCTTGTTTATCACATAATTCTATGTTTCATATATTGCTATCAAAATATTTTTCTTATGATTATAATTTATTTTATGTATGCGACTTTTAGTGAAGCGCCATTTTTACGTTTCTAGTTTTGCAAATTCATTCAATTTATTTATCTTCGTAAATATATAAAATTATATAATTTGTCAATTGAAAATAAAATTTATAATAAATATATATTGTAAATTTGATTTTCATTTTCATTTTCAATAAAATTCGAATTCAATTCTCACAGAAAGGTATTTTCAAAATTTGATTTATATTTACATATAAGAATCTAAATCTACGCGCAATAACTAGAACGCATTCCATCAAGCAATCTGTTTACGCCTAATTAAACCCAACTTGTAACTTCAACTAACCTAATAAGTGAATGACAATGACATTTAAGATAAATTATGAAGTGTCTTACCGTCGTCATACGTAGGTGTTTCGGAGGAAAGGTAACATTTCTTCATAATCAGCGCTCCAAATCAGGCGGAAGATGATCACGTGTAACCAACTTGTAACTTAGAGTGACACGTTTAGAATGTGTAATCTTAAGTAGCTGCTACACTGGTAGTAAACTACGTTCAGGTTCTTAGAATTTTACAGAACTCATTAGACATTTACAACTTACGTATTGTAAATGTGATGTTGACTTTTACTATAGTTTGGATTCCGCTCAAATATAAATTACGAATTTAGTTTTAGGTGTAGGTGTTTGTCCTTTACGCGTATCTACGGTACCAACAATAAGAGAAATCGAAGAGTAGATACAGAGAGTTGCAACACTTTTTGTATCTCCCTGTTGAGAACCAGTATGTAGTTAAAACTGAAGCAGGCCAGGAACTTCCTACACACTGCTCCAATGAGCTGATGGAAGGGAACGTTTACCGTCCAATCTTTGACGGAGTTATAACCCCATAATACCGATATCAATATATTTAACAACATTATATAGCAATGACAATTACCGGCACCGACGGCTTAACGTACTTACGAAAATATTAATATCAAAATCATAAATAAAATAATACCAATGTACTCATAAATAAAATAATACTAATAAAACCTCTATTATAGGCATAATGAGTAAGTCAAAAATTCGTACGAAAAAGAAAAGTCTACTGAATTTTAAGTGTATCCAAGTAAAATAAAGACATCCAATTCAGTGAAACATCCACGTAATCCTGTAGAGACATATCTAGATGAGAGGTGTGTCACCGGAGACGGCGTGCGTGGGATGTCGTAAGGGCTTTGTATCTACCGTGTCCATCTGCTAACTGACCTTATTAAGTTTAATAAGTTGAACGTTATCAGAACAGAAGCATTGTAGCATAAATCAAAACGACGGTAAGATACGTTCTAAAGAATATCTCAAAATATGTAACAGGTATATCAAATTGATCCCGGCGATCGGTCAGATATCCAAATTGTGAGTTATTTTTATCTATAGTAGTTACGGCAAAGAAATCTGGTGCGCGGCGTGGACCGTATAAAGCGTATTTTTTAAACGAATTACGTCATTTTCAGGTATTGTAACCTTTTTGATTCATTTTAAATATACTAATAATAATTCTTTCTACACTAATAGTTCCACACTAGGATTTTTCTATCTGGTAGGTGAACGGACATACAAAAACGAATACACAAACACGAAACCTAGAACAGAAATTTAATTTCATCATTTAGATATTTGTCTGGCCGGGGATGGAATCCGGAACAGTAACAGTTCAAGCACGCGATTATGTGGTAAGGCAAAAATTCTTATTCAAAGCGTTCTATCTTAGTCCTCAAAATTAGCAATGCATCTCACTCTCACTGACTTTCATAAAAAAGGTGAAAATACAAATTTCTATCTGCAAAAAAAATATCCATTGCTAAGTTCATAAGCTCAAATTGAAGAAAGATTTAACTTTACGAGACATTACGAAGAATTACTAATACGAAGAATCCCTATTTTAGGCCTGATTATGACTCCTAGTTTCCCATTAGTCCCAAATTGGGACAAAAGCTTTGCAAACCGAGGCTGGATGGGAACGCCGCAAATTCGGCCATATCCGCCCCGGTGAAATGGATTGTCGCGGTAAAAGGGTGCAATGCGTATCTGAAGGGCTTATTACTGGACCTTGATTTGAGATCACTATTGTGGGTGCAAAATTCGTGTTTTGGCAAGAAATTATTTTAAATATCACGTGATATTTAAAATAATTTCTTACGACATCGACGTCGAAGGTAATTGGACGTATGACTTGATCTGATTCCGATGTGCAATTGTTATAGATTATTACGTCTATTGCGCTCCAACCACATATAAATTATTTACCATGTGTGCAGCAGTTATCTATACTTATAATAAATCTATACATGAAATATATTTCCAAAATAATTATCAAGGGGTAATTAGGGATCGATACTGATGCCAAAAATGCAATCAGTAAAATCTTTGTCTGTCTGTCTGTATAACGGTTATACAAACAAAAACTACTCGGCGGATTTTAACGAAACTTGGTACAATTATTTTTCATACTCCTGAGCTGGTTATGGTATACTTTTCATCTCGCTACAATCAATAGGAGCAGATCAGTGAAGGGAAATGTTGGAAAAATTTGAGAAGTTACTCCATTTTTTAAGCTTCCGTCGCGTGTGCGAAGATACGAAGAAAGATACGAAGTTCGCCGGGGCAACTAGACATGATAAACAATTGTTTATTTTTAATAGGGTACAATCTCTGGTGGTTTGAATAGAACTGCAATTTTCTCGAACCAATTTCCATCTTTTGGTAATAGTGTAGCTTTTCATTAATTTGAACTTCAATGTGTAGTATTATATATGTATATTTTAAGAAATAGTCCTTTTAAAATTAGGAATTTAGCTAATAGATATTGTCCTGGCTTAGTAGTCCTTTTCCAAAGTAGCCATAATCCGATTGCAACTATCTACACCTAGAAGTACATTCTAATTTAGTCTACAGGACAGTAGTCAGCTCCAGATCGGACATCTTTCTTATTTCGATGTTGAAATCGGATCTTACAAAATGCTATGTGCGATAAAATACTTTTTCTGTGCAGTTATTTTAAAGGTTATACTTGTATTTCATAGCTATGAAGACTAAATTCACAACCTCTCCATTTAGAATTCACACCGCGTAACAGCGAACATGTCACCTTATCCAGACAGTCCGAAGGCCGAAGGGATCTAGTTACTAACGCCCTCTGGCAGTTGTGAAGATTGCTGAAAAAATCTTCGATTACACGCACGTGAGTGCAAAGGTTTGTTAAGTTTTGTCAGTTTCATAGCACTATTGTCGTACCTATTAGTGTCCTAGAACGGTGTATGTCGCTTTTCAGAATGCCAAGATTTTAAGCTGTAATTCACGTTATTTTTTCGGGATTTTTTACTAAAATTTACAGACATGCAGATCTCTCACAATTTTTTCCTTCACTCTTAAAATATACAATATTTATTGGTAATACGCGCGTAATAATAGCTAAGTAGTAACTTCAATTACATTATTATGATATGTATAATCATATTTGAATGTAATAAAAGCAGTATTAAGCCCTGCTGTGTGCTGGTTTAAAGGATGTGGTAAGAGAGAGATATTTATCCGCTGCATTTCAATTTAGTCCTCAGTGTCAAATAAAATAAAATCTCTTTTTTTTTATTCTTCAAATTAATGAAATATATAAGTAATGATAGGAAATAAAAAAGGAGAGAAGATTAGAAGGTCTTCCTCACTTTCTAGAATGACGCATTATTACGCCGAAATAGAGAAATATCATAGTAATTTTCCTATCCGTCGCGTCGGATCGGTTTAAGGGCAGATACAATAATACATTCAACCGCAAGAACCACTAGCATCTAAGTCTCACCCAACCTAATCATTCCGCTCATTTAACTTTGGTTAGCTACATTCATGAGTTGCGTGCAGTTCATCTGCGATAATTCGTACATAATAGCATGTGGACTGCATGCGAATTAGCCTCTACATTACATTCGTAGCTGTATGAGTGAAGTTAAACCCGCACGTGCTCACCATCACATGAAAACGACAGGTGGGAAGGTTAGTTGGGATCAAATATTCGTAAAATTGTAGTAAGTACATTAGTAGATCGTGTATTTTTTTAACCAAATGGTGTCTGACTTCATTTAGGTCTCTGATGTTATGTCCGGTGTTTCATAATCCAAACAATTTTCATAAAATCTAAAACTTTGTGTCAATCGTTCTGAGCGTTACTGTCACTAAATTGTTATTGTCATCGAATGTTTCCGAATTCTTAAAGAATTTAACACAGCTATTTAGTATCCGATCCGATGGTAGTATAAGGAAAATATTATAAGTTAGTAAGTGCCACTGTAGGCTTATATAAAATAAATATATTTAATTTCGTTATGAAAAGTTACCATTTTTAGATGGTACTGTAGTGGTCTATGGCACTATTAATGCTTGGATAAATAATACGCCGCACTGAGGATAT